>CAMRHE010000357.1:0-42500 GCA_947044405.1 Leptodactylus fallax | reverse complement strand
AGAGCAGTGATGTTTTGGGGCTGTCGCTGACCCCATTAATTCTTTCATGTACACGGATCAGTCGTCCTGGTCCTTTTGCAGAGAAACAGCCCCAAAGCATGATGTTGCCACCCCCATGCTTCACAGTAGGTATGGTGTTCTTTGGATGCAACTCAGCATTCACTCTCCTCCAAACACGACGAGTTGTGTTTCTACCAAACAGTTCTACTTTGGTTTCATCTGACTATATGACATTCTCCCAATACTCTTCTGGAACATCCAAATGCTCTCTAGCAAACTTCAGATGGGCCCGGATATGTAATGGCTTAAGCAGGGGAACACGTCTGGCACTGCAGGATCTGAGTCCCTGGCGGCGTAGTATGTTACTGACGGAAGTCTTATCAGATTATCAGTGGTCTTGTATGTCTTCCATTTTCTAATTATTGCTCCCACAGTTGATTTCTTCACACCAAGCTGCTTGCCTATTGCAGATTCAGTCATCCCAGCCTGGTGCAGATCTACAATTTTGTTTCTGGTGTCCTTCCACAGCTCTTTGGTCTTCACCATAGTGGAGTTTGGAGTGTGACTGTTTGAGGTTGTGGACAGGTGTCTTTCATACTGATAACAATGTCAAACAGGTGCCATTACTACAGGTAATGAGTGGAGGACAGAGGAGCCTCTTAAAGAAGTTACAGGTCTGTGAGAGCCAGAAATCTTACTTGTTTGTAGGTGACCAGATATTTATTTTCCACCATAATTTTCAAATAAATTCTTTAACCCCTTAACGACCTTGGACGTACAATTACGTCCTGGGCGCTAGGTACTTTGCGCACCAGGGTGTAAAACTACGCCCGAGGCCAGCCGCATCGGAACTGGGTGTTAGCTGTAACTGACAGCTAACACCCTACTCCATAACCCCCGGTCGGAACTGAGTTCCAATCGGAGGTTTTAACCCCTTGGATGCCACGGTCAAACATGACCGCGGCATCCAAGGGTTTCCGGCATCTTGCCGCCGCGGCGAGATCGGGGGGGGGGGGGGGGGCACCGATATCTATAATCTGCAGCCTGGGGTCTGCCAAGTGACCCCAGGCTGCCTGGAGACCCCACTACCTGATTGATCCTGCCGAGACCTGCGGAAGTCAGCGCTGTGTTTCCATAGCGATGACTTCCTGTATAGGCTGCAAGACACTTGCATGCTTGTGTCTTACAGTCTATAGTACTGAGCCAGAGATCAAAGCATCTCTGGCTCAGGTGTCCTAATGGGACACATGAAAAAGTAGAAAAAGTGAAAAAAAAAATTAAAGTATGTGAAAAAAATTAATAAAAGAATAAAGCCCCAAAAATTCCCTTTTCCTATATAAAATGAATTATATTAAAAATAAACCTAAAAATTAATAAAAATACATATTTGGTATCGCCGCGTCCGTAACAACCTGTACAATAAAACTGAAACCATATTTAATGTACACGGTGAATGTCGGGGAAAAAAAAAACTGAAAAAACCCGCCAAAAGTAATGATTTTTCGCCATCTCACCTTACAAAATATGCCATAAAAAGTGATCAAAAAGTCATATGTACCCCAAAACAGTCCCAATAAAAAGCACAAGTTGTCCTGCAAAAAATAAGCCCTAAACCAACTCTCTAAACTGAAAAATAAAAATGCTACGCATCTTAGAAGATGGCGATGCAAAAAAAATTGATTTATGTCCCCAAATGGGTTTTTGTTCTGCAAAATTGGTATCGCATAAAAAAAACATATAAAACATAAAAAAATCGTACCGACCCGCAGAATAAAGATATCATGTTACTTACGCTCTACGCTGCATGGTGAAAAATTTAAAAGGTAAAACGCAGTGCCAGAATTGATGGGGTTGTTTTTTAATCCACCAAGAAAGAGTTAATAATTTATTTAATAAGTTGTAAGCACCTAAAAATATCATTTTTCAACCGCAAACAACAAGCCCTCATATGGCTACATCACCAGAAAAATAAAGAAAATATAGCTTGTACAATGTGAAGACAAAAACCCCAAATGATTAGAACATAACTGGCTGCGGCAGGAAGGGAATGTATAAGCTGTATACCAGGGAACAAACCAGATTTAGAGCTTACGAGTGATAATAAACCAGAAGTGACCCCCAGAGTATCTCCCCAATAATAGGACTACTGGGGAAATGTAGGGAATTTAGTGTACCCAATGCTACTCACAGCTTACATATTCATTCACTTTTCCCCATTCGCTGTGCAGTCACGTCTGGGATCTTGCTCACTACCCCCTTGATAAATTCTTTGGGGGTGCACTTTTCAAAATGGGGTCATTCCCTAGGGTATTCCACTTTACTGGTATTTTAGAGGCTCTGCAAACATGACATGGCATCCAGATCCCAAACATCTGAATCTGCGCTCCAAAACCCACATGCGCTCCTTCCCTTCTGCACCCTCTGTGTGCCCAAACTGCAGTTTATACCCGCATGTATTACCTTGTTGTACCCAGAATAACGTACTTAATGTCATATGTGGGTATAACTGCTGTTTGGGCACAGCCGGGCACAGAGGGAGGAGCGCTATTTGGTTTTTGGGCGCCATTGCACTTTTGCAGGCTGAAATGCCAGTACAGTGGAATCCCCTGACTGTCACCCCATTTTGGACTACACCCCTGGGAATTTTCCTGGGGTTCAGTGAGCAATTTTAACCCCTAAGTGTTGCTATAATTTATTATCCATAAATGAATACGCAGCTGAAAGGTGAAAATTACAATTTTTCCAGGAATACGTCATTTCAGTACGTAATATGTTGTGCCCGGCTTGTATCAGAGACGAATGCTCCAAAAGCTGTTGTGCCCGGGATCCCCGCTCACCAGTTTTTGGAGTGTGTGTCTGTGCAGACATAAACTGGGCACAACATATTGAACACTGAAATGGCGTATCTATGGAAAAATTTCATTTCTGTGAGGGGTGTAGTTTTCAAAATGGGGTCACTTTTAGGGGGCTCCCACTGTATTGGTACTTTGGGGGCTCTGCAAATGCGACATGGTACCTGAAAACTATTCCACCAAAATCTGCCTTCCAAAAGCCAAATAGTGCTCTTTCCATTCTGAGCCCTGCCATGTACCCATACAGCAGATTACGACCACATATGGGGTATTGCCGTGTTCAGGAGCAATTGTTTTGCAAACTGTGGGGTGCTTTTTCTCCTTTAACACCTTGTGAAAATGAAAACTTTGGGGATAAAGTGACATTTTAGTAATGTTTTGTTTATACATCCCAGTGTTAGCAAAATCTGTGAACCGGCTGTAAGGTCAAAATGCTCACTATACCCCTTGATGAATTCTGTGAGGGGTGTGGTTTCCAAAATGGGGTCACTTTTTGGGGTTTTCCTTTGTATTGGTACTCTAGGGGCTTTGCAAATGAGACATGGAACCTGAAAACTATTCCAGCAAAATCTGCTTTTCAGACGCCCAGTGTCGCTCCTTCCCTTCCGTGTGCAGCCATTTGCCCAAACATCAGTTTACACCCACTTGTGGGGTATTTCCGTGCTCGGGAGAAATTGCATAACAAACTGTAAGATGCATTTTCTCCTTTAACCCTTTGTGAATGTGTTAATTTTAGGGCTAAATTAAGGAATTAGTGGGAAAAAATTAAATGTCTAAATTTCACCTCCATATTGTATTCCAGTGAAATACTTAAAGAGTTAACAAACTTCCCAAATGCTGTCTTGAATTATTTGAGGGGTGCAGTTTTGAAAATGGGGTGATTTATGGGGGTTTCTGATAAGGCCATTATAATCCTCTTCAGAACTGAAGTGGTCCCTAAAAAATTAGTTTGGGAAATTTTCTTGTAAATCTGCAAAATGACTGTTACACTTGTAAGTCTTCTAACATCCAAAATAAATTACAGGACGATTAAAAGATGATGCCGATATATAGCAGAGATATGGTAGATAATATGTACTAATGTATTTGGGCAGTGTGACGATCTGTCTGAAAAGCAGAGCATTTCACATTTTGAAAATTGAGATTTTTTTTTTTTTTTTTTATAAATACAAAAATATTCATTAGTGTTTACCACTAACATGAAGTACAATGTGTCACGAAAAAACAATCTCAAAATCACTTGTGTAAGTTAAGACGTCTCAAAGTTATTGCCATATAAAGTGACACATGTCAGTTTTGAAAAAATGAGGCCTGGTCCTTAACGCACTTTTGGGCTTAAAGGGTTAAAAATCAGACAATGTTATTTTCTAGATATGTTTTCTCATTTTGTCTCTCATAGTTGAGGTCTACCTATGATGTTAATTACAGGCCTCTCATCTTTTTAAGTGGGGGAACTTGCACAATTGGTTGCTGACTAAATACTTTTTTTCCCCACTGTATATACCAAAGTGAATTGTGTGAAAAAAGGTGACCAAAACAAGTGTGGAAATGAAAAATGTTAAATGGTGGAAAAAAAAAAAGCACACTCCAATCAGAATAAAGTTGCTTGAATGCTCCCGTGATTTATTTCCAAATCATTGATGATATATGTCCCAATCGAAAATGCTATGGAAATATAAAAATATTAGGGGAGAAACTTATATGTATACACACACAGTTCCTCTATTAGATTATGTATGAGGGAACTATCAAATATATAATTATGCAAACTCCCCCTATTCAATATTATACGCAACCCAAGTATATGTATAAAACCAAGAAAGGACACACCCAAAATAGTTTCTAATCCCCACTAAAAATGTTAAAAACTACATAAGAAACTATGTACAAAACATAAGGCAAGTTAATCAAAAATATGTGAATTATAAAAAAAACCAAAAAAAAAAACAACCAAACCCCAATTTGTCATTAAGACCCTTGGGTCATAGTGTTTGTAACAATGTAATCCACTTTGTTTCCAGTTGAAGCAACGTATTCATAGCATCACCTCCCCATATGCCCAAATGAATTTGGTCAATGGCTCTTACCTGTATTTTGATTTCTCCTGTGTTGTGGTGATCCCGAAAATGTCTTGCCACTGGTTTCAAATTCAATTGGAGAGTCTGATCCAAAGGTTCCAAAGCTTTTTTTTTTTTTTTTTTTTTTTTTTTTTATGTCCCAGATATGTTCAAGAATTCTAACATGCAGTTGACGTGATGTAATTCCTATATATTTCAATCCACACGGACATGTTAGGTAGTATACAACCCCTTCACTGCGGCAACTCATTGTATGAACAATTTTGTATTCTTGTGAATTCTGAGAATCACAGAATCTGTTTTGATCATATATTTGCTTGCAGTGCACATGCCACATGCTTTAAATCCCCATTTTGGGCCTTGATTGGAGAATATAAATTTGGGTGATGGAGGGCTTTAATGGCTTGTCACCAACAAATCACCCAAGGTCTTATTTAGTTTGGCGATCATATGAGGTTCACTTGGTAAAATCAACTGTAATTCTCTGTCTTGCTTAAGTATGGGCCAGAACTGTTTCATAGTAGTATTCAATTCTTTCCATCTACTATTGAAGTTGATAATCAATCTTACTTGATCTTCCTCCTGAGTACGTTGCTTTAAAAGTTAGAAAATTTGTTCTTGATTCTAACCGGGCCCGATTATAGCCTCATTCAATATCTCTAGATTTGTATCCACGCAACGCAAAACGTTGTCTTAATTCTCCAGATTCTTTTTCAAATTCTCTCTCCATGTCACACATCCGTTTTGCTTGTAAGAATTGTCCCGTTGGTATCTCCAGAAGAGCCTGCTTGAAGCGCCGTATACAGTATAAAAGTAACAAGTCCAAAGTGGCCACCAATAGTAAGACAAAAGTGCAGGTCTTTCAGGACAACGGTGTGGTGTAGGCAGCACTTAGAGACCCTCAAGCATCCAAGAGAGGGGATAGTTTGGGGGATCAGTAGGCTCACTAATGCAATAGGCAAGAGAGTTCACTGTAAGAGATACAGAGGTATATAGAAACAATGGGTGTGTACCTGGTTCAGCTCAGAAAGAGACCTGGCCGGTGATTGAGGAATGTACAGCTGAGGAGGAGAGCATTCCACAGATGCTTGCGGCAGCCTGAAGTCAGAATGGTCTGCGTGGCTAGGCTGCTGGTTGAAACAGGGCCACCTCGGAGCAGGGAAGATGGCGGCCATTGCACACAGATTCGGCCAGAGTATGTTTTTCTTCTGTTCCCAAATCCCCCTCACCACCACCACACCGAGTCACTTGCTTGCAGACCTGCCTGGCTTGTAGTAGGGGGTTCTCCTATTCCCTCATAGCCCATTATTTGTTGGGGGACCACTGCAATACTCGGGGGTCTCTTTTTATAGGATGACTCCCATTCTCTAGCGGCACCCTGGCTCCTTTTTGCCGTTGGCCTCTCTGGAGCTCCGTTTCTCTCCTCTGTCTCGGTCACGATTCTACTCGAGTCTCCGGAGACTAGGTCGCAATTAGGCCTGCCCTTTTCCCGGGCTTTTCTGGCCTTAGGCCATGTCTGGGTTTATGCTATTGGCCAGGGAACTGCCCTGGCAACTATCCATCCCGCCCTACGCCAATTCCTGAGGGAAGGGCCCTTGCTCTCCTCACAATTGTGCTGGGACAGTTTCCTCAGTTTTTCTCTGCTCTCTGGGAGACACAGAACCTGCGGTTCTCTCAGCTCCAGAAAAACTTCTGTGCAGCCATTTTCTGCAGCAGTCGGCGAGTGGTCATCTTCCAGTGGTCTGGTAGGCTAACCCCCTGGGTTACCCGTAATTTCCCTGGGTCCCCTCCACCATCTCTCCACCAAAAGAACCAGGGAGTCTTCCTTCAGGTCACAGTCCTACTTCCCTTCACCTGGGCACTCCCCAGATAGGGCCTCAGCTCATGGCTTCTTGCAGACAGTCGGAACCCTGTCTTCCCATGCTCTGTCTGTCTGGGGAGGCCTCTGACTTCGACCTGGAGCATCAGCCAGGCACATCTATATCTGCTTTTAGAGCTTATCCGTGCGATAAGATAATCTTCAGATCTCTGAGGACCCTGGTTCTGCCTCTTAAGACATCTCTTTCATCACAGTCTCTGCCCTCCCCTGGTCTTTCCCAACAGCAGGGCGTTTGACCACATCTTGAAGGAACAGTGGCTTCACCCGGACAGTGTGCTGTCTTCTACCAGAAAGTTGGACATTCTCTTTCCCGTGGACCCTGCGATACCTAGCCTCTCCAAGGCTACTATCCTGCATTTAGCGGACTCTGCCTCCATCAGTGATCCCTCGGACAAGAAGGTAATTTCCTTTTCAATTACCTGTCTGGCAGTCCTGCTCCAAGTTCTCAGGCCTGAAAGAGGGCTTCTTGAAGCAGGAGTCCCGGGAAGACTGTCCTCCGGAGCGAGAAAAGGAGCCACAACGAAAACACTGAGAGAGGCTCGAAGAGCATAGCTGGCACTTAGGACACCTCTGGGGGAGGAGATAACTTTTTATACCAGGTAGCCTCAGAGATAAGCTTTTCTAGGCCCTTGCCAAAAAAAAAGTCAGCCCGGTTTGTCCCGGGAAAAAGGGAAGGGCCTCTACCGCCTTTTTAGAGGCAGACTCAGCATTCCAAAACAGTACGGCAGATAGCTACTGTGTTGGTGGCAGTCCTGCTCCAAGTTCTCAGACCTTCTGCTTCCAAGCTCTCTAAGTGAAGGTTTTCTCTTTCCCGGCGATCTGGCTTTGACGTTGACTGGGTCCGAGAGGTGGTGTCGACCGGCTACTCCATTTTCTACTCCCTCTCAAGCAGAAGATTTTTTTGTCCAATTTGTCGTCTTCCTGCGCTTGAGCGGCCCTGTTTCTCCAGGCTGTCTCCACTTTTCAGCAGCAGGGAGTCATCATCCTCGTTCCCACTTCAGAGCATTTCTGGGGTTACTGTTCCAAGCTGATCACCATTCCTAAGGACTGCTCTCTTCCTGGACTTGAAGGGGCTCAATAGGTTCGTCTGTGTCCACACTTCTGCATGGAGCGGACAGTGGTGGCATCCCTGGAGATGAGCGAATTCCTTTCATCCATTGACATTCAAGACTCTTATCTTCACATCCCCATCTTGCTGTGCCATCTGTGGTTTCCTCATTTTTCGGTAGGTTTGCGACATATCCAGCTTTTCTCCCCCCTTCTGAATCCAGACCAACAACTCCACCGCGGTCGCCTACTTGAACGATCAAGGGGACACCAGGAGCCGTGCTCCCCACTAGAGACCTCCCAATCTCTTTTGGGCGGAATACCACATTCTGGGTCTTTCTGCAGTCCACATTCCAGGCGTGGACAGTGGGGCAGCAGACTACCTAAGTCGAGAGTCTCAACCCAGGCGACTGGTAGCTTCATCAGCAAATCTTCCTTCAGCTGTGCTACAGCTGGGGCACGCTCAACGTGGACCTCTTTGTCTCCTACCACAAGGTCTCCCATTATGTGGCCAGGTCTCTGGATCCTCAAGCCATTGCCGCCGACGCTCTTGTGATTCTGTGGTCGAACTTTCAACTTCTGTACCTGTTCCTTCCTCGGGTCCTCAAACTCAAAACAGAGGGGGTCCCAGCCATCCTGGTGGAACCAGATTGGCCCTGTCGGGCCTGGTACGCGGACCTCATGTTCCTGTTGTCAGATGCTCCCTGGCCTCTTCCTCTGTAGGTTGACCTTCTGTTTCAAGGACTGCTGTTCCACCCCACCTTAACTCAGCTGCGTTTTAACTGTATGGCTGTTAAATCCAGTGTTTTGAGGTGTTGTGGTTTTGCAGGGACGGTTATCCAGACCCCTGCTCTAGGCCCGGCAACTCCAGTCAGTTAGGATCTACTATCGCATGTGGAAGACTTATGTTAACTGGTGTGAGGGTAACGAATTTCATCTGCTGTCCTTTTTGCCTTCCCAGGGTCCTGGCTTTTCTCCAGTCTGGTCTGGATCAAAGTTTGGGTCTTTCTTCCCTTAAGGTACAGGTTTCTGCCCTCTCTACTTCTTGTCAGAAGACCCTGGCCTTCTGGCCACAGTTGAAGACTTTCCTACAGGGAGTGGTGCACTGTGCCCCCCTACCGTTGACCCTTGGAACCATGGGGTCTTAACCTCGTCCTTGAGGTGTTTCAGGTTCCCCCTTTGAACCTTTGTGGGATATCCCTCTTTGCCTCCTGTGTTGGAAGGTTGCTTTCCTGGTGGCCATCCCCTCCATCTGTAGGCTCTCCAAGCTGGCTGGTTTTCCCAGCAGCCTCCCTTTCTGGTTTTCCACAAGGATAAGTTTGTCCTCCATCCGCCACAATCTTTTCTGACTAAGGTGGTCTCCTTCTACATCAAGGACATCTTTTTTTACCATCCATCTGCCCAGTCCCCAAGCATCCATGCGAGTGTTCTCTTCACTGCCTGGATGTCTGGGCAATTCGGGGCTATTTGGCTCGCACTGACCTTTTCTGACGTTAGGACGCTTTGTTCGTCCTTCCTGCAGACCCTCGTAAGGGCCTACGTGCTTCCAAGGCTTCCATCTCCCAATGAATTCGGTCTGCGATCAAGGAAGCCTTGAGGGTAAGCTTAAGGGTAAGGCTCTGCCCTTCCGTCTGGCGGCTCATTCCATGAGAGCTGTTGGAGCTTCCTGAAAGTTCAGCATCAGCTTTGTGCCGCCCAGGTCTGCAAGGCTGCCACCTGGGCCCTCCATCCACATTAAGTTTTACCAAATCCATTCTGTGGCCTCTGCTGATGCCAGTTTGGGTTGTAAGGTTCTACAAACTGTTGTGCGCTAGGGGGTTTGCATGACTGTGTAATTCCTACCCTCTGGGACTGCTATAGGACATCCCATGGTGCTGTGTCCCCCAGTGAATTAAGCGAGAGAGGGATTTTTGTAATCTGTAAAATCCTTTTCTCAATGTTTTCACTGGGGAACACAGATCCCATTCTTTACTGTTGTTCCTGCCCGAGCTATTTTGGTTCTTGACGGGTTCAGGACATGTTTGTGGCTGTTGGTTCCATGTTCTGTTATTTTTTTATTTTTTTTTGTCTCTTCTACTGCTGTGGTACAAACTGAAGTAAGCACAATGTCTGTGAGAGGGATATAGCCCGAAGCTGGAGACAATAGTGGTGTTGGTTTGTTGGTGTTGTTGTTGTTGTTGTTGTGGTGTGTTTTTTTTTTTTTTTTTTTTTTTTTTCATGTGTCAGTCTCCTAGCTGCTGCGCTAATGCCGATGGGGCTGTGTCCCCCAGTGAAAACGTTGAGAAAAGGATTTTACGGGGAGTACAGAAATCCCTTTTTTACGGGCTTTCACACGCTGTATATTGCCAACATATTGACCCCATACAATGTATTGCCACCTTTATTGGCCCCCATACAGTATACTGTCACTGTACAGAGCATACACCACTGATGTTGGCTCATTTTCGTAACCTAGACTACCCATTTTATGGTAAAAAGTGATGGGAAGCACTGATGACAACTGATGGCATTTACCCATCAGTTATAATGACTTAAGGGACAAAAAAAAACTTTCATTGATGCAACTGACATGTGAATGTACCCAAACAGAGTGAACGCTGCTGTTGAGAAAGAAAACAGACTGCACCCTGTGCGCAACCTATTAGAAGTAAACGGTGAGACCCAAATTCCCCTTCCCTTTTGGTAGGGGGCTCATCTTGTTTGTGAGAAGTCGCAACTACTAAATCAGCATGTATAGATCTGTGAAGCCTGCGTCCATTGGTTGACCTAGGGGCTCCAAGTGTATCCAATGGTAGATGTGCTTCTAGAACCAAAGGTTTAGAGAAAATTACCAGGTTCAGTGCACGTCACTAAAACCATATAGGTCACCAGAAGAGGAAGATTGTCCATCCAATAGTATTAAATATGGTTTATTCGCTAAAAGAGCAATACAGATGTCACAAATGACGCTTTTGTATGCACACTTTCTCAAATAAGTGGACATACAAACTGAGGAAACATGTAGGTTTAAATAACTCTCCCCAGGAAGGAGTGGGAGCTGGAATTGAATTCATGATTGAATTACTGTTACATCGTTCGTTCATTTTATTCCCCACACATAATCAATTATATCTATTGTATCTAATTCATCTATTCTTTTTCATCTATTTATTTATATGTTAATTTTATATTGTCCCAAACACCTTTCAATTATCTGACACTGCCCAGGCCGGTCCTAACACTGAGATTAATAGCTTAATACTCCAACCTGTTGTAAAGAAAAAATATCTCGCTTAGACTGCGGCTCAGTCCAACCACACCATCTTTACCACTGTGCGCATGCGTGTACCCATACACTATGGCAGATATGCCGGCTTTTTCCCTACATTGCACAATACGCAGGTGCAGTCTATAGGGTACTACTGCGCATGCGCGGGCATCCTCGTGAAGCTAATTCCGCTGAGGACTCTCATATTCCTCTATATAGACTAGAACACACATCAATTGATGTGATAACCTTTCCTCACAACCTTCATATAATGTAATCATTCCCATATTAATGTTTAATATGTATACACCCAGTCTTGACTACTTATGATCATCATAGCAATACTCTATGAATTTCTTATCAAACTGTGTACCATTGAATCATGGTTTTTCCTGTTAACTCTTTGTTAGGGGCATATTGTTTACAACTTTTATTATTATTATTATTTATATAATATATTTTATTCGCATTATTTTGCATTGATTGTGGCACTGTAAAGATAACGCTATTATTTGTACATGTGAATGTTTGTTGGTAAATATATTGAGATGTAGTAACAGTAATTTAATTCAATTCCAGGTCCCACCCCTTCCTGGGGAGGGTTATTTAAACCTACATGTTTTCTCAGTTTATCTTTGGAAGGGGTTTTCCCCGAAAAATGTAATTTGTGACCCCTGTATTGCACTATTTTCTAATAATAAACCAATTTACTATTGTTTGGACGACCTTCCTCCTCTTTTGGATGACCTACATGGTTTGTGAAGAGTGCTGAACATGGTAATTTTTTTTTTCTAAGAACACTTGGTTCTAGAAGCACATCTAACATAGTAAAGATGTTCTAATCTGGTCTAATTCTATCCTATTTGACCTGAGGCTTCTGTTATGGACACTTTTCAAACAGTTTTTGAGAGGTAACTCAAACCACCACCACCAGTGACCAAGCTCTTCATAACTGGGAAACTTGCTTTATCACAATTAGGTGTCTGTTGTTGTTGAAAAGGCATTATATAAGTGAATTAGAAAATATTTTGGGTGAAAAAAATGCTTACTGTAGCTTAAGGAATATATTAAAGGGGTTATCTGGTTTCTAACATTGACCTTTCCTTCCGATGGGCCATCAATATTAGACCTGCAGGGGTCCACTACTCTCCACTACAGTTTCTACGGCAAGTGAGTAGCACGGCTTTCAATATGTAAATAATACGAAGAGCTGCACTGTCTGATGATGGCCATCAACGATAAAAACTGAAAATAGGGATCTAGAGAAAATGGGGTGATTTTTAAAATTTGTATACACTTTTTTTTATATTTGAACCCTGTGGGGGTCTGATCACCAATCAACTCAATGTGGGTTCACCCAAACCTAAATTGGTTATAAAATCCATATGTATGTGGGATTCCTTTAATTTTATTAATGTAGAGTCCACTAGGACAGTATACTGTACGGAGGGGCCACTATACTTTGGGATGGTGGCTTGACACTATTGAATGCCTGCAAATCTCCGCTAAAAGACCCGGCATCTGCCGTAACAGTACGGCGGGTGTCGGGAAGGGGTTAAACATCATGGAACATGGGGGCTTTTTTTTTTTTTTTTTTTTTTTATGTGAAGGGCATTGTGGGGTTTATTTTACATGGGGAGACCATATTACATGTGGGGAATTGAAGTGTGAGGACCATTATACTACATGTGGTGGCACCGACATGGACACTGAGGGGGCCTTTACGTATTTATTAACGAAGGCTCCAAATGAAGCCTTATTTTATTAATTTATAACTGATCCCTTCTCTGGGGGCACTCCTTTGGGATGATCTCACTAGGAGGTACTTGCTGGAAAAGGTTGAGAACCACTAAAATCAGGTGTCTAGAGCACCTGCTGTAGTTTTTCTGCTTCCCAATTCCTAAGTTTTTGTGCATAGTTGAGTCACTTGACCTTGTTTCCATGTTGAAGGTTTACCTTTTTGGCTGCACTTCTTCCATGTAGACCACTTCTGGCCAGAGTTCTTTGAACAGCAGATGGGTACATCTGGTTCTCACTGGTTTCCACCAGTTCTGAGCTGATGGCTCAGAACCATCATCTACAGTTGTCACCATCGTCGTTTCTTGGGTGTCTTCAAATTTGACAAATGGCAGTTTGTACCAAAAGGGAGCATCTGGCTCCAAATTTATTCTACAACTAGACACCAACCCTAATACACCTGTATTTTCAGCTTCCTGCTTAGATCTGGGCAGAATTTGGGGATGATTTTGAAGTGGAATCCCTCTATCCTCATCAAATTCTGCTGTGTTAACTTACACTCTTGCCTCCATTTAGATTGAAGCTTCACAGGGAATTTTTTCAAATAAGTTTTTGAAGATCCTGAATTACATAACTAGACTGCACCCAAGTACAGCATAAAGGATAAATAAATTTTGTAGCATAATCCCTTTAACTTGTGGATTTTTTTTTTTTGTTCACTGAAAATTGCATCTCTTTATAAATTTAGGAAGGGGATATAAGGACTCCTACTCCTCCAGCTCATCTGAGGTTACGGTTCAAGAAAAACCTGTAATAAATTGGACTTTACTTCGAGAAAATAAAGATAAATATGAAGCAATGAAATGGGCAGGTTTGTGTTTTGTCATTTTGCATTGTTCTTTTGATCTTTGAATGTGTTAAAACCTATTGGGCTGCTTTGCATCTGCATGCATATCTGCATGTAGTCTTTGCTGACAGGTACTGGGCCTCCCATGAACATTGCAGTCCGTTTTTCTTCCCTTTTTTTTTTTTTTTTTCTTCCGGATTTTGCTTTGTGTTTTTTGAGCTAAATCCAGGAGTGGATAGGAAAACTTACACTTCTCACTTCTGCTTAGTCCACTACTGGTTTTGGCTCAAAAAACCCACAGTGAAATCTGCAACAAAAACCCCACTTTCCTGGTAGTAAGGCCGGTTGCAAACAACCGTGCTGCAACCGGCCTGCCGTGAATTAAAAGCAAGGGCTGCACACAGGGGACACGGGGATGTCCCCATGTGCCGCCCGTGCACGCGCCATGCTTCCGCGGCTCCTTTCATTAAATGAATAGGAGCCACAGAAGCATGGGCCGCAAAATAGGACAGGAATAGGACCTGTGCTATCTGATGGGGCCCGGACTGTTGGCCCGTGAAATTCACGGCCGTGCGTACGGGCCCATAGAAAGAATGGGTCATTGTGCTCTCTGTGAAATACACAGTCAGCACACTGACCCACACCACAGTCAACTGCAAGGGGCCTAACTGCTACTTTTTGGAGAAACTGTGCCTTATGCAGACTAAGCCATCAGGCACCATGCATTTAGTGCAAGGAAGAATCACCTGGTGTTGTATGTATAAGGGACATAGCGCCAAACCTCATTGTTAGGGCAACCAGGTATGGTCACCCCTGCTTTACCTAAATCTGCTTAATGCTGACTGTTTTTGCTTTTTTTTTTTTCTAAGATATGCCTCCAATTCAAAAAGATTTCTACAAAGAAGCAGATAGTGTTGCATCAATGTCTGAAGAGGAGATAAAACATTGGAGGTAAAAGTAGATGTATGTAGAGTCTTTGTGATAGAACTCTTGACTGATTTGTGCTTTATGCTAAGTGAATAAGTTCAGCACTTACGCAGAACAAATGTAAAACTTAAACCACTTAATGGTAATTTTAAAATTCAAGAATAACCGCTAATTTGGGCACACTTAGCATTCAGTTAAATCAATAACCTTAAAGAGGAATGACTGTATCTTGAACGTTATGTGCAGGATTTTATGCTGCATATAAAAAAAAAAAAAATAATCACATTCCCAACTGTGATATCTTTAGTTGTTGTTTTTATAGATAGTGTTGCAGTATTGCAGTCTTGTCAGCATATGAAAGCTAAGAATCTTTATTCTAGGTGGTATAAAACTGGAGATACAGCCATTTGAAGTGACAAAATGGTAAATGCTTCAGCTCTACATGCTACCTTGAGTACAGGTATATGGGAATTCGCTCCCTGGTAATGCTTAGTTAGGCTGTAAAGTTACCACTAGCAATGCTCTGTTTTATATTAAAAGGAAGTTGGATGGGTTAAAGTATATTACAAAAATGTTCACCAATCTAATTTTTTAATAGAAAACAGGCTGGAAAGTTCCCACTAGCAATGTAAATGACTGTTTTATTCATATGCAAGCGAGGGAAAAATGCTTTGCCTGGGAATCTGTCCCCAAAGCACTTTTCCTCTCATTTACATATGAATAAATAACAATTTACATGAAAATGGAGCTCCAAAGCAGAATAATAGGCATATTTGGAAACTGTAGAAGCACCACTACATGTCATTGTGACTAGGTTTTTAAACAAAGGCTAGGTTCACACCTGCATTGGAGTCTCCTAGGAAACTTCGCCACAGATTTCACCAAAAATCGACAGATGGAATGGAGGACTTTTCTCTCCACCGGTTTCAATATAAAAACTGAGGACACCAAGGGGACCCCATTATAGTCTATGGGGTCCGCAGGTAACAGCTCTTTTAGCGGATGGGCTCTTCGTCATTTGGGTCCCCCGGCAGACCTGAACGATGGAGAGGGTGGCGCAAGTGTGAGCCTAGCCTGAAGAAGAAAGGAAAAAAAAAAAAATTCAATGAGCAGGAGTTATCCAAAATTTTCAAAACAGAAAATAGGAAAAAAAAGGCAGAAGTCAGGTCTTGTGTATCAAATGGATTCGCTTTATACATTCCACGGACTTCAGACCATAAGGAACTCAAAAGGGCCTTTTGAGCAAGATTTTTTTTTTTCTTGATCTATAAAAATATCATTTAATCCAAAAAATATGGTATTTGATGTAAACTTCCTTATTCTACCAACCAACAAATGACTACTGTGAAGAAACTGTAGCTTGCAGAGGAAGGAGAGTCTGCATGGAATATATCTTTGAAGTGGCCAATTAGTCAAATCAGTTCATTGCTCAGCCCTGACAAACGTACACATTGTGGATGAAAGACCAGCATTCTAGTACTCTTTGTCAAAAAGATATGCACTCAGAAATGTTGGATTGCTGCAAAACTTGGCATGTAGATTTGTAAATGATTACATGTATGGTCTGATTAGACACAAAAGGTCTTGTCACAAAAGGATATAGAAGTGCTTCTCCTGCTGCAATGTAAAAAGGCTGAGGCTTCTTTTGGATAGTGTACCTCTTTGTGAAAGACTTCTAGACATCCCTCTACGATGCACTCAAGACACGTTGGGTGGTTGAATAATTGGACTGAGAGAAGGGGTATGGTAGTTCTAAGCCGTTCAGAATGATTGTGAGGGTGTGCGCACACAGCAAACAGGCTCCAGATTGCCCAGGCAGACCACCAGTAGAGAATTGATTGATCTACCAGCAAGCACAAACCACTCCCACAATTTCCTTGTCCACTATCCAGACACTTGTGGCACCTTCATTACACAATTTTGTCTCTAAGCAGTCCATTTACCAGTTTTTAAGCAGATGGAAATTTGGTGTCATGGCACCCATTAGGTGTCCTGCCTTTGACAACAAGCCATAGTCTCCTTGATTTACAATGGTAGTGTGAACAAAAAACCTGCACTGCTATGGACTGGAACTGTATCACCTTTAATAACAAATCCAGGTCCTGTTTGGGATCCAAATGTTGTCAGGTTTGAGTATGGTCTTTTAGTGAGTCCTGCCTTTGCAGTGGAGCTAAACACTTCCTCAGCTGCTGATGTGGTGATCTGGGGAGCTGTTGCAACAGTCAGCTATCCCTAGTAGTCAAACAAAGGACACTAGCAGCTCAGCAAAATGTGCGAGACATCCTTCGACCATGTATTTTGCCTCATGGCAGGGCTTCCAGCTAGCATTTAGCAGGATGCATGCCCATACACATCAAGGGTTTTCCAGGAATAACTCTGGCAGATTGCAACACTTCTTTGACCTGCCAGGTTGCAATACTTATCGCCAAATGAACACTTATGGGACCAGCTGGGGCACCAGCTTCAGTAGCCTAAGAGTATACAGAATCTACAGGCCCAACTGCAGCATATGTGGGCAAATATGCTACAGCATATCATTCAAAACTTTTTTTTTTTTCGGTGAATGTATATAGCAAAAAGTGAAGCAGGAATGGCTGCTTCTACACTAATGAATAATGTTCCTGGTTTTCTTTTACACTATACAATGAGAACATAAGCTATGTGAATTATTGCACTATGGCACAAAAACCACCCAATTGGTAAGTTACTTGTAGTAAGTGTGTAAAGGAGTTAATTCTACAACACCAGATTGAGAAACTGAAGTAACATTTTGCATGCATAGCACTTGAGTATTAAGTTACCGCTTTTTTTTTTCTTTTTTATTTCTTCAGAACGGAAAACAATAACATTATATGTGATGACTTAAAGGAAAGTCAAAAGAGACCAATCCCTAATCCTGTTCGTACTTTTGAAGATGCATTTCAACCCTTTCCAGACGTAATGGCTGCCCTGAAAATTGCAGGCTTTCAAAGACCTACGCCAATTCAGGTAAATTATAGTTGAAGCAATAAAATATTCAATTTAAGGGGGTTGCCCCATGCAGAATATTGTTTAAATACAGCCATTAGGAGCTAGTGTTGATTTTAGTTAGTTGACGCCAGTTTTCGAATTAGGGTTTTCCAGCCCCAAATGGATTTTTTTTTTTTTTTTTTTTTTTTTATACTGATGACTTATTCACAGGTTACCAGTATATGATCCATGGGGGTTCAACACCCAGACCCTACATAGGTCTGCTGTTCTAGCAGGCTCCAGGTATTAGAAGCTGCTGCAGTGGATATGGAGTATGTGCAACCTGCTCCTGTTCAATTAGCAGGAGTGACGCAGCATCCCTGTCCACAGCATAGCATTAGTCTGAGGAGGAGATCCACCCCTATTACTTGTATAGGAGCAGCCTCCACGCTCTCCCAGTTTGAGGTGTCAGACCCCCACAGATAACATACAGTAGACCTATCTTGAGGATAGATCATCAATATAAAAATTCTGTTTGGGGAGTGAAAACCCTCTTGGGCTTAAGGCTCCATGTTATATATTTTTTTTTTTTTTTTTAGATTTTGCAGCGGTTTTTTGAACCAAAGTCAAACGTGGCTTGAATTCAAATGGGAAATGTAAAGGAATCATTTTGCCCTTCTGTTAAATCTACTTCTGGCTTTGGCTCCAAAAAAATGCAGCAACATTTGCAACAAAAAAAACAGCTTTTCTGCAATTCGGGGTCTTGGGGTAGGTTCACATTACCATTATTGTCAGTTTGTCTCATCCGTCATAGGATGTGAGTAGTAGATATAAACCATAGAATGCATACGGTGCCCCCTCCAACTGGTGTCCATCTAAATTCACTCTTATTATTAAAAAAAAAAAAAAAAAAAACTCGACTGAAGTTTTTTCCATCACAAAAGTAAACATGAACATGATGGGAGAAAAGTCCTCCATAACAAAAGTAAACCAACATGCAGGAAGAAACCATCTGTCATGATGTTTACATTAGTCTGTGGGAATGGATGCAGACAGAGGGGCTCTGCTAAACTCCTATGATGGGTAGTTTAAACGTCCCCTTAATGTGTCAGGTTGCTAAGGCCTACTCCACCTACATTTCATTAAAGTGAACTGTGAGCATTGGAAGACAATGAAGTCAGTCTTTGAGCACAACCCCAATGTGCACCAAAAATTGTAAATTTTTCTGCCAGAAAACTAGCAAAGAACCTTTAAGTTTCATGATCCCTTTGTACTTAAGCTTCTTTAATATTTTATCTCCCTACAATTCAAAAGCCATAACTTTACAATTTTTCTATGTGGGATGGCTTCTTTTTTGTAAGACAAACTGTACTTCATCCTGGCACCATTTAATATTTTATGCAATTTACTGGGAAGCTGGGACAAATCAGAATAGGGTACAATTGGGAGAAAATCTCAATTGTACCATTTTCTCTAGTGTTGTTTTTTTACTACATTCCCTGTGCACTCATATTTTTTTTCACATGTTTTAATACATTTTTAACGTCATAAACAATGGCATAATTCTCTATTACAAGGGCACATATAAAAGGTCACCTATATTTGAAAAATATGTAAAATTGTAATGTAATAAGGTTATCGGGTGTAAATGAATAGTCCTAGAGTTATCAGGTAAGAACCAATTACTTTAAAATGGAAAAAAACAGGCCCCAAGCAATTTAGCACCAATAAATTAGAAATTCATGTTAATTAATATAAACGCAAATGCTTACCCAATACTTAGTATAAAAACTACGCTTACTGCTGGTAACCCAAATGGATAGTAATTACTAACTAAGACAACACAATGGTAAATATGCAGATACATCCATATCCGGTGGGAAATTTTCGCAGGGTAAGAGTAAGAATAAAATCTCATATTTGCACAGATAATGCAGTGATATTGCCTATAAGAGCACACGGCAAATGGTATTATGTAATTACTACCTTGCCAAAAAACAGTAAAGAGAAGTTCTTAATTAAAGGGGTTGTCCTGGATAAAAGCTAATTCCTACACTAATCTAAACACCCCCCCGCCTACTTTCTAAATAACATAATATATCAAAAATGTATAGTTACCCATATCCCTGGAGTGGTTGTGTGACTGCCCCAGGAACATTTGTTGGTTATTCGGAGACTATCAGTTTCCCTTTTTCCGGAAACGGAATGTCACTACTACTACCCCCCCCCCCATCCAGTCCATCATACTTGCCTCTCTTCCTTCCAGGCTTCCTGAAGGACGGCTCCTCCCTCTTCTCTGATTCTACCAGCGCGTGCAATAGTCACAGCGCTACTCTCTCTGTGCTCTGTAGCCGACAATCCACCTCTACTGTGCAGGCGTGCGAGCAGCTCTTACGCCTGCACAGTAGAGGTGGATTGTCGGCTGCAGAGCACAGAGCAGCGCTGGGACTAATGCTTGCATCGGCAGAATTTTTCATTTGAAAAATATCAATTGTAAAACCAATATATACTTTGATTTGCCCATGCCAGGAACATTTATGTAGGACAAACCTTGCAAGAATTAAGGAAAAGGGTTCAGAAACATATATCCACTAATGTTTTAGCTCTGAGGGACTTTGAACAATATTGAATGGTGAATACAAGGGACTTGGTCACAGGATTGGACAAAACCCACATTAAAGAGGTGTGGTGATCCTACTCTAACATTGAGACTAGGTGAATTTATAATCTTAGTTTGGTTACTCTGACTAGAATTAATGAACTTGTCTTTACTGTTTGTTTGTTTGTTTAGATCGTTTACATGCTTTTAATGGCAGTCATAGTGATCCTGGTATGGAAATTTGAGTAAATCTAGGCCTTGTTACTATACGGGAAAACTGTTTATTCTTTACATTTGATTCAAAATATATTTTTTTCCAGGGTACCTCCTTCAGTTTTACGCCAAAATAATTTTTTTTTCAAATATATAATTTTTTTCTCACAAAAATTCTTAAATTGCTTTTATTGATTTACTAATACAGTGGTTTGCAAAAGTATTCATACCCCTTGAACTTTTTCACATTTTATCACCTTACAACCACAAACTGAAATGTATTTTGAGATATTAAGTGATAGACCAATACAAAGTAGCACATAATTGTGAAGTGGAACAAAAATGATACATGGTTTTCAAAATTTTAATCAAATAAAAATCTGAAAAGTGTGATGTGCAAAAGTATTAAGCCCCCTGTTCTCTGCACTGGATTTTATTTAGGGGTATCAATCAATTGCCTTCAGAAGTCACTTTTATTAGAGTCCAGCTGTGTGTAATTTAGTCTCAGTATAAATACACCTGTTCTGTGAAGGCCTCATTGGTTTTAGAGAACACTAGTGGACCAAACAGCATCATGAAGACCAAGGAACTCACCAGATAGGTCAGAGATAAACTTGTGTAGAAGTTTACAGCAGAGCTAGGTTATAAAAACATATCCCAAGCTTTGGGCATCCCAAGGAGTGCTGTTTAATCAATAGTCCTAAAATGGATAAAGTATTCTACAACTGCAAACCTACCAAGACATGGCCGTCCACCTAAACTAACAGATCGAGCAAGGAGAGCACTGGTCAGAGAAGCAGCCAAGAGGCCCATGGTCTACTCTGGAAGAGCTACAGAAATCCACATCTCAGCTGGGAGAATCTGTCCACAGGACAACTATAAGTTGTGCTTTCCACAAATATGGCCTTTATGGAAGAGTGGCAAGAAGAAAGCCATTGTTGAAAGAAAGACATGAGAAGTGCTGTTTGCAGTTTGCCACAAGCCATATAGGGGACACAGCAAACATGTGGAAGAAGGTGCTCTGGTCAGATGAGACCAAAGTTGAACTTTTTGGCCGAAATGCAAAGCGCTATGTGTAGCGGAAATGACACTTCTCATCACCCTGAACACACCATCCCCACTGTGAAACATGGTGGTGGCAGCATCATGCTGTGGGGATGCTTTTCTTCAGCAGGTAAGCTGGTCAGAGTTGATGGGAAGATGGATGGAGATAAATACAGGGCAATCCTGGAAGAAAACCTGTTGGAGGCTATAAATGACTTGAGACTGGGAAGGAGATTCTTCTTCCAGCAGACAATGACCCTAAACATACAGCCAGAGCTACAGTGGAATGGTTTAGATCAAAGAATATTCATGTGATAGAATGGCCCAGTCAAAGTCCAGACCTAAATCCCATTGAGCATCTGTGGCAAGACATGAAAATTGCTGTTTACAGACGCTCTCCATCCAATCTGGCTGAACTTGAGCTATTTTGCAAAGAACAATGCACAAAAATCTGTCTCTAGATGCACAAAGCATTTTGAAAACCATGTATCCTTTTCGTTCCACTTCACAATTATGTGCTACTTTTGTGTTGGTCTATCACTTAAAATCTCAATAAAATACATTTGTTTGGGGTTGTAAGGTAACAAAATGTGAAAGTTAAAAGGGTATGAACGTTTCAAGGGGTATGTATTTTCCAAATTTTTTTAACCTTCTGAAGAATGGCAGATACCTGAATTTACCTATAAAAACATGTAATTTCATTCTCCCTTTTTGTAGAAAACCTTTGTCAGGATATGGAGAATATTTATTATATTATATTATATAGAATTTTTTACTATTTGGTTTGGACAGGTGAACAGCAACAAGGCAGTCGTCACATTCCATTTGCCTTGTGCACTTATTGGCAATATCACTGCATTATTTGCAAATATGAGATTTTACTTATAGTGGAGAATTTAATACTATCATTTTTGTTATCCATTGTTAGCATCCATTAGAAAATGTTAACAATGTTAAGAGATCCATTAAAAAAATCTGTTAAAAATCCCAATAATTTAAATGAGATTTAAGTCGTCCGTTAGCGTCCATTTTTTTTCAAGTCCGTTACAGGTCCGTTATTTTGGGAATTTTTCCATAGAACTCTGCGTATCTACTGTCACCAAATGATAGACAGTCTGATTAAGGCCTGAAGACGTTCACCAATTGGTCAGTGATTACATTTTTAATGGATAATTAAATATCACTGCAAATCTCTAGTGCTTTAACTTGAAGTTTTTAACTTGATATTCCAGGGGTTGGGACCCCTACCTATAGTACCCTACACAATACTATTCTGAGTGCTGCATACAGCTATAATCTATTAACATTAGTTAGTGTCCATTTACCGTCTATTATGATAGGGTCAGTTTAAAAAAAAAAAAAGGCACCTATTATAACAGACTTCCAATGGTAGTGTGAACGTACCCTTACTCTGCGAAAATATCTAAATTTGAATGTGGAAATATCCACATTTTACTATTGTGTAGTATTAGTTAGTAATTGTCTATTTGGGTGACCAGCAGTAAGGGTGGTTTTTACACTAAGTATTGTGTAAGCATTTGCATTTATATTAATTGATACAAATTATTTGGTGGATTTTTTTGTTTCAATTTTGCACTTTAAATAATAAAACAAATATCTACATTTATATATTTTTTTTATACAATTTCAGACTTTTTTTTAATGAAATTCAAATATTATCACTATACAATATGGTATAGTATATTGTAATTATTCATCACTAATAGTATTGCACTTTGTACACCTTCTTCTTTTTTTTTTTTTTTTTTTTTTTTTTTTTTTTGTAAACTTTCCTGTTTTTCTAACTGGTAATATCTCTATTACTATTCATTTATACCTGATAACCTTTTTGTATTAAAATACCTCTTTGTTGGTATTTTCTGCACATGCGTGATCTGTATGTACAAGCCTGTGCATTATGGTATTACACGGCATACACCATATTCTCTAAAGATCTTTGTTCACCTGGACATGCTGGGTTTTTTTTACTGATTATTAATGACTTCTCACTTGTATCCACAGGTATATTGCATTATTGGACTGATGGTAACACTTTATATACCTGGGGAATACACTTAGATGACTTACACCCCTGCACATAGAGGCAGCAATACGTGTGGGGTTTCTTCTCCCCATTCTGCTGGTTACCACGTCCTGTTTGGATATTATGTTTTGTTTTTGGACATGTACACTTTTATAATGTACAAGTGGATATTTTTATGTATTGTGTTCTTGAATTTGGCCCCAAGTAATGAAAGGTGTGTTTTTTTTTTTTTTGTTTTTTTTTTTTTTTTGTTTTTATTTGGACATGGGTGTTTTTGATATCCATGTATGTATCACAGCAGCGTAGTTTCTGCCATTTATATGGCTGACTCTTTTGAATTCCTTTTTTAAAGTTTGTATCCCTTTTAGATCCTTCAATAAACTGTCACAATTTATAATTATTAACTTTATTCTGGTGTGCACCATACTGGACATATCCTTTATTTATTTATTTTTTTCTCGTGTCCCGATATTTTCTACATAGTCTATAATTGCTAGCATAAATTTTTTTTTTTCTGATGCCTACCAGTAGTACATTGGCTTTAATGGTCACATCACCATACGACACCTGAGGTTTTAAGTGTGTGCGATCAGAGATGCATATTGAAAGTACCATCATCCGTCGTACTACTACAGTGGATGTTGATAAGGGGTTAAAGCTTAGAGGTTGTCCGGGCAAAAATATTATTTTTAAAATAGGCCAGGGAAGGTGAAAAAAAAAAAAAAAAAAACCTCCTGTCCCCGGTGCTCCAGCGTCCTCCCAGCATGGTGTAGTTCTGCTGCTCCCCCTTCTCCTCAGAGTGAAAACACTTGGCAGCTGTGACGTCCTGGATCCCTTCCGCTGAAGCCGCTGATTGGAGTCAGCGGTTATGTAACTGCTGAGGCCAATGAGCAACCTCAGGAAGAGACCCTGAGATGTCACAGGTAGTGACGTCACATGTCCACCGCTGATTGGCATCGGTCATGTGCGGCGGGGACTTTCGCCAGAAGAAAATAACGGAATGGGAGGGCTAGACCACACTGGGAGGCACTAGAGCACTGGGGAAAGGTGAGTGAGCGTTTTTTTTTTTTTTTGTTTTTTTTTTCTTCCATTCCCTTCGCCCCCGGGCGATTTTAAAAAAATTTAATGTCCATTTTTGCCTGGACAACCCCTCTTAAGTCTGTTGACTGGGTTCTCACAGTGAGTTTTGCTTACGTTTTGTAAACACAGTTGACATACATTTGAAGACCGCATGCATTTTTGGTTATAAATCAAATTTCCATAAACGAATAGTGCAGGTGAATATAAAACCTTGTAGTAGATCTTTAATGAAGAAATCTGTTTCCTTCTGCACTTGGTAGGCTGCTCTCCTCCTCCTTATCTCTACTCTGGCTGTTTACAAAGGAAAAGTCTACATATTCAGCTCATGCATAGAACTATGAGGAGGGGGAGGAGGAGGCTGCTGCCAGCTAGTTGATTGATTTATTGCCCCATTCTGTAGAGTGACAGCTTTATTTTGAAGATTCAGCAGTGTCAAAAAAAAAAGAAAAAAAAAGCTCCCTGAGGCCTAGGCCCCACTTTGTGAGAACGCAACTAAACAAAAAAACAATTATTTTGTTAGAATTCTTTGTTCCGGTTTCAGCAAATTTACTTTTCCTCCTACCTGTCTTTTTGTTTGTTTTTTGAAGTCTCAGGCGTGGCCTATCATCCTTCAAGGAGTAGATCTCATTGGGATTGCACAAACTGGTACTGGAAAAACGTTGGCATATTTGTTGCCAGGATTTATTCACTTAGATCTTCAACCAGTGTAAGTTATTGTTGTCTTATTAATAAATTCAAGACTTTTCATTTATCCAATAACCTAACAGAGTCTCCTTAAGGCTAAGACCTCACGCTGTGGCTTTTTTTGTTTTTCGTTGCAGGTTTTGCTGTGTGTGTTTGTTTTTTTTTTCTCTTTGAGCCAAAGCCAGGCGTGGCTTTAACTGAAGGAAAAAGTGTGTTTCCTTTCCATGATTCAAACTGCAGCAAAATCAATCTGCAACAACAAAAAAAAGCATCTTTTCTGCAACATGGGGGCCTTAGCCTTAAAGGGGTTCTCCAGGAAAAAAAAAATTGTTTTTTTTTTTTTTTTTTTTTTTTTTTTCCCTTTGCCTAGCCTCCAGGAGAAAAATCTCACCTTGCCCCGGTGTCTCAGGACGTTGTCTGGTCTGGTGGCTTCATGGGGCTTGTTCCGGCAGAAGTCCTCGCCACACTTGACCGCTGAGGCCTAAGTCCCAGGTCCTTTCCTTAGGATGCTGTATTTCCTGGACAACCCTTTTTAAGTGTTTTTCCAGAGCTTTCACCTATCTACAGGATACGAAGTGTCTGATCTTGACTGATCTTGATCCTGGGGATCCAGTGTCCCTGTTTGAAAGGAGAGGTTGTTGTATTTGCACACTCCTTTAAAACTCTTTGTAACTGACATAGCCACTACATTTCCATAGACTATTTTCAATCTGAAGTTTTTGCATGAGAAACTACAAATATAACACAGTTACTTGTTACAGTTTCTAATTTCATGACCTCTGGTACGCAAAAATAACAATTGCTGCAGAGTCTGGTCATTTAACATAGTTAAAGGTAGTGAGAAATTACTTTAAGTTTTATTATAGTCCATTGCTGTCATCCATCATAGGATTGAAGCAATGGAGAAACAACAATACTGAATAACAAAAATAGGTTGTACATACCCAAAATCAAATATAGAAAATATGGGATGTGTCACTATCCTAGTAGGGTATATTTAAAATATATAAATCTTTATTGAATCAACATTAAAATAATGAGCTTGTCACTTCAAAAATATTAAAATCATAGCTTGAAAGTAATAGGAGAGACACTCAATTTATCACACGACCTGTCCTTCTCCTGAAATATACCCTCCAACGTAATTTTTTTGAAGTGCTATAGTTCCCCCCCCCACCGCTCCCCGTCGGCTCTGATATATGGCCGTAACATGGGAGCGCAAGAACCGACCTCTTAAAGTAAAAGACATGCCCCCTACAGTCGATATCAATGAATCAGAGGGTGCCACATCAGTCAGCCTATCACTAGAGAGACCAAGGGTGTCATGCGATGCGCCCTTTCGCGCATGCGCATTCAAGAGCTAATCGCGTGGCTTCGCCCACTGATGACTTCATAGGGCCCCGCCCAGTCAGCAATTTGTAAACAATAGCAACATGCTATCGCTGCACATTAGCACAGGGATACCGATCCATCGTGCCTCTCGTAAAACTTTACGATCAAAGTTGCCTCCCTTGGGAGATGGATACACAAGTTAAATTCCATGAAATTTCATATTAGAGGCTTCTCCTCCATGAGCACTCCAAATATGTCTGGCAATGGGAGTGTCCTCCTGTCTCACAATGTCATTTACATGGTCACGTATCCTTCTGCGGAATTCCCTCACTGTTTTCCCCACATGCAAGTTATAATAAATGTCAGCCCGAGGTAGGGCAGGGTGATCGACTAATAACTTAAACTGAACATCAACAAGGATAACAGATGTGGATTTGTTCATGTCGGTTATTTTGGTTTGGTTATTACAATATTTGCGAGGTTCTACCTGCAGTTACATTCAGACCGAACTCTTCCATCTCTTCAGCCCTACCTGCTATTTTCGGGGCTTCTGACTGACGTCACATGGCATAAACACAGGCGTCACAAAGCTGCTTGACATGTGACCGCTGAGTTCCAATCACAGGCCTCAGTGGTCTCTGATGTCAGTCAGACGACCTGAAAACATCAAGGGGGGTCACACTGGAGCCTAGCAGAGGTGAGTAACACTGTTTGTTTGATCCCTCTCCCCTGGGCCTCAGCATATCATACTCTTGGGTCTGAAGAGACTGCAGAGTATAGTAGCAGTTCTGGTTCAGCTATGTTTGGTCTGAACTAAACTGCTGGGTGAACCTTGCAAGACAAATCCCATGAGATTCGTTGAACACTTACTCATACTGTAAAAGGGTCATGGTCTAAATAATTAACATTAATCGTAATCTAAGTAAAATGCCCAATTAATCGCAGCTCTGATTTAGATCATAATCGCCCAGCCGTAGCCCGAGGTGTCCCCAGCCTGACCTGCTCTACCTAATTTCACAAAGTGACGAGGTGTAAACGTGGGATGTCTCATCCCAGAAAACTGTAGCTGCCCCTTTTAGGAGCTGTTTGTAAATGTTAGAACTGCAGGAACTAGTTTTGAGAGGTGCTGAAAATGTGCATGGAATGAATGTCTGTACATTTATATCACAAAACTACAGAATAATACTCCAAAACATGCACAATATGTCCTCAAAGTATTGTAGGTGTTCCAAATTTTTGCATGCTAGAGCAAAGTATATATTTTTTAACCATAAAAAACTGAATGTGTATGTGTTTACTGATATGCTCATTTCCCATTATCTGTTGATATTTTGTTACATTTAGTATTTTCTCCCTTTTTTATATTCAGTCCCAGACAAGAACGTGAAGGACCTGGAATGTTGGTTCTTGCACCGACACGTGAGTTAGCTCTTCAGGTGAAGGCAGAGTGTTCAAAGTACAGATATAAAGGGTTTGAAAGGTATTGTATTAGCGTATTATATTATACTAAAACTGCTGCAAGTATGTTATGGATAAAGCTAGTCTGGCTTCATTTCTAAAAACAAAGGGATCTTTTAAGGACGACTGCTTATATGAGGTGAGTTTTTCTTTAGATGGAGAGTTTGCAGTGATTTGTCTGTAATCTATTTGTTTATTAGTAACACATTTTATGAATATATTGACTATCGCTGGGTTAAAAGTGTTGTCCAATCAATTTTGACAGTGTCTGACTCTGTAGGAATACACTCCTTTGAGGCACAGTGGTAATACCCAACTGTCAGGTTATTCGTAAATTTTTAGAAGAAATAAGAGTAACAGCAATGCAGTTATAAGGAAAGATGCTGCAGAATTATTTCATATGAAATACACGTCTGGATTGGTGACAGCTGCTCTTTAAAGGGGTTGTTCCATCTTTTTAGCGTCTTTTCAATTGAAGCCATACCAACAATCAGCTGTGTTCTTAATTGGCTGCACCTTTTTCTTACAGCAGCCATTGAAATGAATAACTTACCTTGAATGAGTGAGCTGGTCAGACAGAGCGAAAACTCCTCTTTGCTATTGGATATTCTTTCTGTTTGAAAACCTTGACCATCAGTATGTAAAAACACGGGTTGTCATAGAACTCTGAATACAGGCCTTTAAAATATGTTATTACTCTGATATACAGTACAGACCAAAAGTTTGGACACACCTTCTCATTCCAAGAGTTTTCTGTATTTTCATGACTATAAAAATTGTAGCTTCACACTGAAGGCATCAAAACTATGAATTAACACATGTGGAATTATATACTTAACAAAAAAGTGTGAAACAACTGAAAATATGTCTTATATTCTAAGTTCTTCAAAGTCGCCACCTTTTGCTTTGATTTCTGCTTTGCACACTCTAGGCATTCTCTTGATGAGCTTCAAGAGGTAGTCACCTGAAATGGTTTTCACTTCACAGATGTGCCCTGTCAGGTTTAATAAGTGGGATTTCTTGCCTTATAAATGGGGTTGGGACCATCAGTTGTGTTGTTCAGAAGTCAGGTGGATACACAGCTGATAGTCCTACTGAATGGACTGTTAGAATTTATATTATGGCAAGAAAAAAGCAGCTAAGTAAAGAAAAACGAGTGGCCATCATTACTTTAAGAAATGAAGGTCAGTCAGTCCGAAAAATTGGAAAAACTTTGAAAGTGTCCCCAAGTGCAGTGGCCAAAACCATCAAGCGCTACAAAGAAACTGGCTCACATGAGGACCGCCCCAGGAAAGGAAGACCAAGAGTCACCTCTGCTGCGGAGGATAAGTTCATCCGAGTCCCCAGCCTCAGAAATCGCAGGTTAACAGCAGCTCAGATTAGAGACCAGGTCAATGCCACACAGAGTTCTAGCAGCAGACACATATCTACAACAACTGTTAAGAGGAGACACTGTGCAGCAGGCCTTCATGGTAAAATAGCTGCTAAGAAACCACTGCTAAGGACAGGCAACAAGCAGAAGAGACTTGTTTGGGCTAAAGAACACAAAGAATGGACATTAGACCTGTGGAAATCTGTGCTTTGGTCTGACGAGTCCAAATTTGAGATCTTTGTTTCCAACCACCGTGTCTTTGTGCGACGCAGAAAAGGTGAAAGAATGGACTCTACATGCCTGGTTCCCACCGTGAAGCATGGAGGAGGAGGTGTGATGGTGTGGTGGTGCTTTGCTGGTGACACTGTTGGGGATTTATTCAAAATTGAAGGAATACTGAACCAGCATGGTTACCACAGCATCTTGCAGCCGCATGCTATTCCATCCGGTTTGCATTTATTTTTCAACAGGACAATGACCCCAAACACACCTCCAGACTGTGTAAGGGCTATTTGACCAAGAAGGAGAGTGATTGGGTGCCACGCCAGATGACCTGGCCTCCACAGTCACCATACCTGAACCCAATCGAGATGGTTTGGGGTGAGCTGGACCGCAGAGTGAAGGCAAAAGGGCCAACAAGTGCTAAGCATCTCTGGGAACTCCTTCAAGACTGTTGGAAGACCATTTCAGGTGACTAACTCTTGAAGCTCCTCAAGAGAATGCCAAGAGTGTGCAAAGCAGTAATCAAAGCAAAAGGTGGCTACTTTGAAGAACCTAGAATATAAGACATATTTTCAGTTGTTTCACACTTTTTTGTTAAGTATATAATTCCACATGTGTTAATTCATAGTTTTGATGCCTTCAGTGTGAATCTACAATTTTTATAGTCATGAAAATACAGAAAACTCTTGGAATGAGAAGGTGTGTCCAAACTTTTGGTCTGTACTGTACCTGGCAGAATAGGAAGGCAGTACTCCAAAATCTTTTGCCATCTCTGGACAACCATCTTTCTTTTTGTTTTTTTCAGCTTGTCACAGTGCGGTTCAATTGGTTTGCCAAAGAATAAAAACTAAAATGTTGGGGTACCTGTCCTGTTACATAACTGCATTCTCTTTGTCAGATTCTGGAGCTTCTTTTGCCTCTTAGGGTATAATTGTTCAGATCAAAGTAGCCACCACTCCTCAGGGTTCCAGATAGCGACCCAAAGGGACAGCAATATAACTAAAAATTTGCAAATGGAACCAATGCTTTTACAGTCTTGTCGCAATTTACAACTAGCCCCAGCACCACACTGCTGCTTTAAGAAGGGAAAAAATTTCCTTCCTCTAGCAAACTAACGTGCCACATGCTGGAATGCTTCTGGTAGGAGTAGTTTTGCCTCTCATACTGCCATTCAAAGAGGAGCAAGAGAAACAAATCTGCTTAGCACTGTTGTAGCCTAGCTCAGTGCTCTTTGTCTCCATTCAGCTGCTGCAAGTCTCAGTAGTAATATGATGAGCTTAAAAGAAAGGTGAACCTAAATGTGCTTGGGAAGAGGTTTGGAATGAGGCATTGAGAGCGTGAATTAAAGGGGGAGGTCAATGGGGAACCAGCTTTGTGACTTTTCTGGGGGTGAGGGGAACATGGAAAATGAGTATTGTGACTGCTATAGGGGTGGGGGGGACTATGTGAAACAAGCTTTATACATTGGGGGTGGGGTAACATGGGTAAAAAGCTTTTGTGACTATTCTGGGTATGGAGAAACATGGAGAATGAGTATTGCGGCTGCTGTGCTTGTGGGAAACCATGGGAAATTAGCTTTGACAACTCTGGGGGTTGTGGGAGACCATATGGAATGTGCTTTTTAACTACTGAGGGGGTATATGATTGGGAACAAGCTTTGTGACTACTTTGGGTGGGGGTGGTAATTTGGTGAGATGATGAAAAATGGCCTTGTGAGTACTATGGGGGGATGATGGTGAGCTGGCATGTGATCACTCTGGTAAGGAATTGGTTCTGGAGCTGTGTACTAGGGCACTGCACTGTGTATATTATATGGGGGAAATGCCTTTAATACTTTTGAAGTGCAAAGCCCCTTGAACAAGTAAGTTTACAGATTTCATCAGGTCACAGTGAATAGGCAAGCTATTGTCAAAGATCTACTTTACCTCTTAGGTTCAACAGGTACAGTGGGGAAAAAAAAGTACGTAGTCAGCCACCAATTGTGCAAGTTCTCCCACTTAAAAAGATGAGGCCGGCCTGTAATTGACATCATAGGTAGACCTCAACTATGAGAGACAAAATGAGAAAAATCCAGAAAATCACAGTCTGATTTTTTTAATAATTTATTTGCAAATTATGGTGGAAAATAAGTATTTGGTCAATAACAAAAGTTCATCTCAATACTTTGTTACATATCCTTTGTTGGCAATGACAGAGGTCAAACGTTTTCTGTAAGTCTTCACAAGGTTGGCACACACTGTTGCTGATATGTTGGCCCATTCCTCCATGCAGATCTCCTCTAGAGCAGTGATGTTTTCGGGCTGTCGCTGGGCAACACAGACTTTCAACTCCCTCCAAAGGTTTTCTATGGGGTTGAGATCTGGAGACTGGCTAGGCCACTCCAGGACCTTGAAATGCTTCTTACGAAGCCACTCCTTCATTGCCCTGGCGGTGTGCTTGGGATCATTGTCATGCTGAAAGACCCATCCACGTTTCATCTTCAATGCCCTTGCTGATGGAAGGAGGTTTGCACTCAGAATCTCATGATACATGGCCCCATTCATTCTTTCATGTACACGGATCAGTCGTCCTGGTCCCTTTGCAGAGAAACAGCCCCAAAGCATGATGTTGCCACCCCCATGCTTCACAGTAGGTATGGTGTTCTTTAGATGCAACTCAGCAGTCACTCTCCTCCAAACACGACGAGTTGTGTTTCTACCAAACAGTTCTACTTTGGTTTCATCTGACCATATGACATTCTCCCAATAATCTTCTGGAACATCCAAATGCTCTCTAGCAAACTTCAGACGGGCCCGGATCTGTACTGGCGTAAGCAGGGGGACACGTCTGGCACTGCAGGATCTGAGTCCCTGGCAGCGTAGTGTGTTAATGAATGTAGCCTTTGTTACGTTAGTCCCAGCTTTCTGCAGGTCATTCACTAGGTCCCCCAAAATCAGAGCACCAAGATAATATAGGAGAATTGGAATCTGACATATGTGAAAGCAAAGTGACAGGTCATAGCTGTCAACCTCTAGGGGAAGTGTTTGTGGGGTAGCTCCTCTGTGACTTCACCCAGCTCTTCTCAGCTTGATTGTGGATTGTGTCTGGGAGAAACCAGACAGGAGCTACTCTTCCTGGATATTATTTCTTCCTGAGGCTGACATAGAAGAAGAAAAAAGTGTTTTATCCATGTGAAGCCTGGCAGTCTGACTTTGTTTATAGTTCACTAGGGACTGTTCTGGTGGAAGACTCCCTTTAACATTAAGGGTTTGATTTGATGTTTCTGTTTGGGTTCATATCTTGAATTCTGTAATGATGAAACAAATTTTAGTTTTTTACACCAGTTGAAAGTTTTCAATGAAACCAGTCTCATTGAATTTACTGAAATTTTGTCACTTTTTAGCATTTGCATATATGGCGGTGGAGATCGTAAGAACCAAATAAACGTGGTTACAAAGGGAGTTGATATTGTCATTGCTACTCCAGGGAGACTGAACGATTTGCAAATGAACAATTTTGTTACTCTAAAAAGTATAACCTACTTGGTAAGATTATTATATTTTGTGTGGAAACTACTGTATGCAATATAGATTTGCACTAATGATTTAATGTAAAGTTGCTTGCCTAATGTATAGTTAAACAACCTTAAAGGGGTTGTCCAGGAATTACGGGTTAGAGGCTGGGAAAGGTGAAAAAAAAAAAAACCATGCTCTCCTGTGCCCAGGACTCAGATGTTCCCGACCGTGGTCTCTTCCAGCTGTGCCCTGGGGCTTGCTCCAGCAACCTAAGGAAAGAAACTGGGGCGTCACTCACATATGTCATCTGTGACGTCCCGGCTCCTTTCCTTAGGCTGCTAATTGTGGGCCCCCCGTTCTCACAATCAGTGGGGCTCCAAGCAGTTAGACCCACACATAGTCATTTCTGTAAGTGTTGGCACCCCTGAAATTGATCCCAGATAAATATTAGTTATACGTTTTGTTATACACATTTTTATTTCCTTTGTGCGTATTGGAACAACACAAAAAACAGAAATAAAAGCCAAAAATTATATCCTTTCACGCAAAACTCCAAAAATGGGCTGGACAAAATTACTGGCACCCTCCAAGTTAATATTTGGTTGCATATCCTTTGGAAAAAATAACTGAAATCAATCCCTTCCTATAACCAACAACAAGCTTCTTGGTAGGCCTCATTCTGTTTTTGGTAAATAGTAGAATATGGTGCTTTACCAAAAAGCTCTATCTTGGCTTCCTGCAGAGGGAGGAGTGGGGGGGATGCTGCGGGCCCTGGGCTGAGAGGGTGTCCCGGCGGTGTGAACCACCTGGCGTAACAGCCGGGTCTGTGAACATGATGGAGGATGCTTTGCTTCAGAGCCGTTGCCATAGCTACCAGGTCTCCGCTGTAATGAGGAGACCTGGAGCTAATGCCTGCGATCAGAGTCCACTTTGATCACGGGCAATACTACTTTAAAGTCCCTCCTAAACTGACAAAGTAGCCCCCGGCTCCTCCAGCCCCGTACCTTTGAAGCTGCAAGCCGACTCCTGTGCAGCGAGATAGTGGGATCGAATCTGTTCCTGTGACAACCAGGAGCCTTATGAAGGCTCCCAGGCTTGTCATAGTAATGTACAGAATCTCCCATGGATTGCAATACACTTATATTGCAGTCTATGGGACTGGCAATCAAATGATTGCAGGTTCATGCCCCCTGGGGGGGGGGGGGGGGGGCTAATAAAATAGTAAAAAAAAACAAAAAAAAAACATACACATTAGGTATCCCTGTGTCTGAAAATGCCCAGTCTACAAACTTATAAAAATATTTTTCCCGTAGGGTGAACGTCATAGGAGGGGGAAAAAAATCAAAACCACTGTTTTTTTTGTTTTTTTTTGCTGTTTCGCCTTTGATTTTGAATAAAAGGTGATCAAAGCAATAGACATTCCCCAAAATGGTATAACTAAAAAGTACACCTGGCCGCGCAAAAAAAATGCCCTATGCATCCCCGTACAGCTGCAGGGTCACCTGTCAATGTGGCCTTGCAGCTGTTGCAAAACTACAATTCCCATATGTTAAATATTTTACCACATTTTTTTGCCTCAATTTTTTTCCCCCTATTTTCCTCCTCTAAAACCAAGGTGTGTCGTATAGTCCGAAAAATATGGTAAACATGTGTATAACAAAACATGTGTATTTGCAATAATTTTATGGGAGAAATTCATTTTCTGATAAAATTTAAGGAATGCCAACATTGGCGGCCATGACTGTATCTAGCATTTCTTACCATTAGCAGACAATCTAGCATTAACCACTAGGTTTAGCTAGTATGATTATGCTTTTGCTGCAATACACTATTAAAGGATTCCAAATGTTATAGCATAGCCATTTCCTGAATTAAGCGTTGGTAGAAACCCCCCATTATTTTATTTTTTTTTTTTTTATGTTAGTGTATAGAAATTAGACCAGTCTTGTCATACCATTATTATAAAAGAAACTGACTTGTCTCGCTGCCTGTATTTAGAAGAATATAGAGGAGAAAATTACTGTATTCCCAAGCAGGCAGAGATGGTTCTGACTGTAGCTGCCGATTTTGACGCTAGATAGAATATAAAAATATGGTGTCTGATCAGAAGCATAGAAGGACTTCAGGGAGCGGAGTACAATATACTGAAAAGTATGGGTTATGGTAGACTTGAGATGAAGGGTCTTTGTAGATACATGCAGCATGCAAAACAGAGACTCAATTATTTCTACTGCAAAGGCACAATTTAATTTGTCTTCTCTTGACCAGTCAGACAAAGAGGGGCATACGTGTTCAATGTTGTGCTAGGCTTTACTAGTGGGTTTGATTATACAGAGTTTTAAAAGGTGCTGTCCAGGAGTGGATATGCCAAAATGTCTGGATGTATATACTAGAGGTAAACAGAGATGGTCTTTCTCATTCCCAATAGGTTTTAGATGAAGCAGATAGAATGTTGGATATGGGGTTTGAACCACAAATTATGAAAATATTAATTGACATTCGCCCTGACCGGCAGACCATAATGACCAGGTAAGTACATTTTAGTTTTATTGGTTTATCTTATTTGATTTAGAACTAAAGATCATTTCATGACTCCCCTTCCTTTCATGTGACAAAATGACTTTTCCTGTACTACAGAAATGCATAATGGCAGTTTGCTAGATCAGTGGTTCACAACTTGTGCCCTATTTTTAACATTTTTAACAGATTGGAACTTTGGGGATACAACAGGCCAAACAGCAGGTGCTCAAGAGCCTCTGACCAAAATAGAGACCGGAACAAATGAAAGGACACTTAAGCAGGCTAATTTCAGCCTCTGTCAATACCTTAGATGAAAGATTAATGATCTGCATTTCGTTATTCTCAATCTTCATATCTACAGCTTTCTGCCCCTTAGCATGTAATCTGAGAATGGGGTTGCTGGTAATGAAAAAAAAAAAAAAAAAAAAACACACCCCTCCCCACGTTCATACCACCCATCCTGCAATTTCTGCCGTGATGAGTATTAGTTCTGGGGGCATCTGTTTATGCCAAGAATCAGTGCCAGCTGGGTGGGCAATAGGGCTGCAGCTTCAGCATATGCTGCAATAATGTTATGCAATTCAGTTAGTTATATACCTCTGATAAAACACTTCACTTACTACAATATGGAAATGCGTCAGCTGTTTAAATGTTCAGATAGCAACATCAGTCTTGCTGAGGGTCAGAATATATTGTTATAGACTTTATGCAGCTATGTAGATCAATTAGAGGAGAGTGGTGTGTGTGTGCGTGCGCTGGATGTCAGGAAATAAGAGGTTGAATTGGCTATGCACCGCTGTCAATTGTTAACTCAGTGGTCACTATGTTTCTAAGTGGGTTTTTACTTGGCAGTGTGGCCAAACAATAAACTGGTTGCTGTATATTTTGAGACCTCTTTTGGAGGCTCATATTTGCTCAACACTACTGAGGCAGTCTGACACAGGTTTATTTTGGCTGGACTGGCATTTTATAACTTGCGCTAGATTCACACAAGCGTTCAGGTTTCCGTTCTTCTGGTCCGCTTGGGGACCCAAAAACGGAAACCCATCTGCTTAAAAGGCAGTAACCTGCGGAAACCCACGGACCCCATAGACTATAATGGGGTCCACCAGGTTTCAGCCTGAAATTGGTGAGGACTTTTCTTTCCACATATTTTAAGCAGAATGAGGGACTAAGTCCCCGAACAGTCACACAACGCTAGTGTGACTGTAGCCTGAGTGGCTTTTAGCATTCTTTTGTTACACCTCTAACATTAAAGTATTGAGTAAGGCAGTTAAACAGTCAGGAATGTGATTTTTCATATGCAGTATGTGTGTGTTTTTTAATATAGTATTCTCTGTAGTTTATGAAAGCTGAGACTTTTCTAGGTGGTGTAAAACTGAAAATAATAATTTGAAGTGAAACCCCCTTCCTTTTGTCAAGTGCTTTACATACTGGCAATACACAGAGTGTTGCTAGGGAGAACCTTTAGAGCAGGATTGTAACTAGCTAAGACTGGGCCTCATGGCAAACTTTTGACTTTAGGGGGGGCATAGCTCCCCCTTTTCTGGCCCTTACACGGTATAACATCCCATTTGTACACCGTGTAATGTCCCATAGCGGCTCCTTCACACAGTATAATGTCCCACAATATTCCCTAAAGTTTTTGTTGCAAATATTGCAAAAATTTAATTTTTGGGGTTCACCATCCTTTGAACTATTTTAGAGGGTTTTCAGACCCCAGAGTATAATGAGTGGAGGACCAGGGGAGGTAATCAAACATTACTTACCACTATTGGGTATAAATAAAAAAATATAAAAAATTCAAATCACCCTCCCTTTCCCTAGAACACATATAAAAGTACTTCAATGCTGTGAAACACATACACATTAAATATTTTTTTGTCCAAAAATGCCCGGTCTACAAATCCATAAAAATATTTTTCCTGCTTGGTGAAAGCCTTAGCAGGAAAAAGAAAATCAAAAGTGCCGAACCGCCATTATTTCGCTGTTTTGCCTCTGATAAAAATTGGAATAAAAAGTGATCAAAGCAAGACATTCCCCAAAATGGTATAACTAAAAAGTAAACCTGGCTCCGCAAAAAAAGACGCCCTATGTTTCCCCATACACAGAAATATAAAATTATGGGTGTCAGAATATGGCAACTTTAAGAAGAAAAAATTTTTTGCAAAGTTTTAGATCTTTAAGGGGTTAAAATGTAAATAAAAGTATATCAATTTGGTATCTCCTGAATCATACTGAAACATAGAATACAGAGGACTTGTCATTTTGGCAGCACAGTGATCACCTTAAAAACAAAGTCCGTAAGAAAATCGCACAAATGCACTTTCTCCAATTCCACCCAAATCAGAATTTTTTTCCAGCTTCCCAGTACATTGTACAGAATAATAAATGGTACTATTTATGAGGAACAATTTGTCCTGCAAACATTTAAGTCCTAATATGGTTCTATGAACAGAAAAAAAAAAAAATTATGGGGTTTGGGAAGCGGGGAGTCAGAAAAAACGAAAATCGAAAAATGTCACTGGCAGGAAGGGGTTAAGTCACACCAAACTTTCTTTAAAAATATGTTTGCATAAAACTTGATTTAAAAGTCACTTTCTCCTGATACATTGCCCATAAGTTGTGTGTTCCAAAACTTTTTTTGCTATAGTCAAACAATAGCCTGAGCTGTGCTACTGCATTTGATTTTTTTTTTTTCTTATTTGTGCATGTGTAAAATTGATTTTATTTTCTTCCTTTGTAGTGCCACCTGGCCAGAAGGAGTTCGTCGTTTGGCCAAATCTTATTTGAAGGACCCAATGATGGTGTATGTTGGCACTCTGGATTTAGCTGTAAGTTTTTAAGGGTAATTGACATTATGGCAAAATGTATTAAACTGTCTATAAGGAAAACTCTGTTGTCCATAGCAACCAGTCACACTACAGCTTTCGTTTCTTATGCTCTTGAAAATAAATGTATTGCTGGGACTGGTTGCTATAGGCAACAAAACTCTATGCATTGGCTTCAGCCTTGTCTATTCTGCCTATGGACCTGTCCTATAGCTTTGTTCTGTGTACTGGTTGACTGCCTCTGCCACTGATTCTAACTCAGGGGGCAGCAACGTTTTTTTTAGGTGTGGTGCCGATTTTGAAAAAAGAAAAAAAAAAAATCAAAGATGTCTGATGTCGACTCATACATAAAAATCATGTTCCGCAAACCATTAGTTGGTGAAACTTACTTTTCTTTTCTGTGTAATGCTTGTCTCTGACCGTGTATATTTTTTTTAAAGCAAAGATTATGATTTTTGGCTGAGGTAGTCTGCAAAAAGTTTTTTTTTTTTTTTTGGGGGGGAGGGGGGGGAGCAGAGGTTGTCCCTCACCCAGCTCAGTCTTGTCCCCGGCTTGTCAGAGACACATGCTCCAAAAGCGGTTGTGACTGGGATACCCGCTTAACAGTTTTTGGAGTGTGTCTCTGACACAAGCTTGGTATGCCATTTCAGTGTCCGATATGTTGCATCTCTGGAAAAATTGCAATTTACACTTTTCATTATCAGCTGTGCATTAATTTCGGGAAATTAAATTAATGCAACGCTCAAGGGTTAAAAATGATCGCTACCCCACTTGATAAATACCTTGAGGGGTGTAGTTTCCAAAGTGGGGTCACATGTCTGCGGTTTCCACTTTACTGGCATTTCGGGGACTCTGCAAAAGTGGCATGACGTCCAAAAACCAAAATGGCGCTCCTTACCTTCTGTGCCCGGTTGTGCCCAAATAGCAGTTTATACCCACATATGACATTAAGTACGTTATCCTGGGTACAACAGTGTCATACATGTGGGCATAAACTGCTGTGTGGGCACACTACAGGGCACACATGTGAATGAGCCCTATGTGCTTTTAGACCACTAATTTAGGTTGTTGGTTTTGGGGGCCATGTAAAGTTTGCATATACCCTAAAATTGCACTACAAAATGGGGTCACGTCTTGGGAATTCCAGTTTACTGGAGCTTAAAAAACACTGTGTCCAGAAAATTCCTCTAAATCTATACTCCAAAAGCTAGAGCGCAGTGCTTATTCCCTTGAGTCCTGCTGTGTGCCCACGCAGCAGTTTACGCCCATACATACAACTTTTTTGTCCCCGGGATAGCCCACTTAATAGTTTTAGGAGTGTATGTCTCTGATGACCCAAAGTGGGTGCAACATATTGAGCACTAAAATGGCAGATTTCTATAAAAATTACAAATTTCACTTTGTACATTTAATTTTTGAAAAGCAGTCTTGGGCTCAAAATGCTAATACCCCTTGAAAGATTCCTTGAGGGGTGTAGGTTTCTAAAATGGGTTCACTTTTTGGGAGTTTCTATTCTATTCCAGCAAAATCTGCCCTTCAAAAGCTAAATAGCGCTTTCCATTCTTAGCCCCACCCCCAAATGTACCCATACAGCAGTTTATGACTACATGTGGGGTATTGTCGTGTTCAGGAGAAATTGTGTGCCAAACATTGGGGAACTTTTTCTTCATTAACCCCTTGTAAGAATGAAAAAGTTGAGACTAAATGGACGGTTTATAGGAAAAAATTAAATTTTTCATTTAAGTCCCAATGCTAATAAAATCTGTGAAACAGCTGTGAGATCAAAATGCTCACTATACCCTTAATGAATTCTATAAGGGGTGTAGTTTCCAAAATGGGGTCACTTTTTAGGGCTTTTCATTGTACTGGTACTTTAGGGGCTCTTCCAATATGACATGGCACCCGAAAAATATCCCAGCAAAATCTGTGCTCCAAAAGTCAAATAGCACTCTTTCCATTCTGAGCCTAGCCATGTACCCATATAGCAGTTTGTAACCACATATGGCGTATTCACGTTTTCGGGAGCAATTGTTTAACTGTGTTTTTTTTTTCTTTTTTTTGTTTGTTTTTTCTTCATTAACCCCTTGTAAAAATGAAAAATTTGGGGCTAAATTGACAGTTTATTGGGGGAAAAAAAAGTAATTTTTCATTTTCATGTCCCAATGTTAATAAAATCTGTGAAATAGCTGTGGCGTCAAAATGCTCACTGTACCCTTTGATATGTTCTGTGAGGGGTGTAGTTTCCAAAATGGGGTCACTTTTGGGGGTTTCCATTGTATTGGTACTTTAGTTGCTCTGCAAATGCGACATGGCACCTGAAAACTGTTCCAGCACAATCCGCCCTCCAAAAGCCAAATGGCACTCTTTCCATTCTGAATCTCATGTACCCATATAGCAGTTTGTAACCACATATGGGGTATTCATGTGTTCAGGAGCAATTGATTAACAAACTGTGGGGTGCTTTTTCTCCTTTAACCCCTTGTGAAAACGAAAACTTTGGGGATAAAGTGACGTTTTAATAATTTTTCATTTACACATCCCAATGTTAATAAAATCTGTGAAACGGATGTGGGGTCAAAATGCACACTATACCTCTTGATAAATTCTGTAAGGGGTGTAGTTTCCAAAATGGGGTCACTTTTGGAGGGTTTCCATCGTTTTTGTACTCTAGGGGTTCTGCAAATGAGACCGGGCACCCGAAAACTATTCCAGTAAAATCTTCTCTTCCATCGTGCAATGTGACCAAACATCAATTTATACCCACGTGTTGGGTATTTCTGTGCTTGGGAGAAATTGTATGACAAACTGAGATGCATTTTCTCATTTAACCCTTTGTGAATGTGTAATTTTAGGGCTAAATGAATGTATTAAAAAAATTGAACTGTCGAAATTTCACCTCCATGTTTTAATTGCCGTGAAATGCTAAAAGGGTTAACAAACCCTTATTTGAGGGGTGCAGTTTTGAAAAAGGGGGAATTTATGGGGGTTTCTAATATATAGGCCTTTATAATCCTCTTCAGAACTGAAGTGGTCCTTAAGAAATTAGTTTGGGAAATTTTCTTGTAAATCTGGAAAATCGCAGTTACACTTGTAAGCTTTCTAACGTCCAAAACAAATTAAAGGACGATTAAAAGATGCCAATATAAAGCAGAGATATGATAGATATTTATTTATGTATTTGGGTGGTATGACTGTCTGATAAGCAGAGCATTTCACATTTCGAAAATTGAGGGGTTTTTTTTTTTTTGGTGGTTTTTTTTTTTTTTTTTTTTTTTTACAGATACAAAAATATTACGTGTCATGAAAAAACAATCTCAAAATCACTTGTTTAAGTTAAAGTATCTCAAAGTTATTGCCATATAAAGTGACACATGTCAGTTTTTAAAAATGAGGCCTGGTCATTAACGCACTTAGGCCCAGCCCTTAAGGGGTTAACATACTGCTTGTGACATACTATTACGTAAGGTGGGGGGGGGGGGAGAGACTTTGGGTGGCTGAAGATGGAAATAGATATAAACTTGGTATCACCATAATTGTACTGCCTGGCAAAATAAAGGTAACATGTAATTTATGATGCCTAGTGCACCACACAATTTAGAACATAAGAAATGATGGCAAAGATATTCATTATCACATTATGTGCTGTGAGTAGTATCTCCTCTGTTAAATTAGGAAACTCCATTACCCATGTTATCATGTTCCCTGAATTAGGTATATTTTTGCATCTGTTCCTATTAATTTGCTAGATGGTGCTCTTGGAATAAAATGGATCAGTTTTTACCTCAGCATTATGTGAGATGTTCTCCTCTTCCAGAAATCTCCTTACATGGTTAACATATTGACATGCCTAGTAGAATGAAATGCAGATCCATTAATATCTAGGAAATGCCGCACAATTCTATATAATCCTTAGACCACAGATTGCTGGCCCCCTAGTATCATACTTTCCTCCATTCCCTCATGTGCCAACATAGCATTTATCAAGGTGTTGCCCAAGCAGGGTACACCTAATCAAAATGATGAGCTTCTCCAAGTTACCAGTTT
>CAMRHE010000356.1:1800000-2010876 GCA_947044405.1 Leptodactylus fallax | reverse complement strand
TTGAGTTGAAGAGTGCTTCCCAAAAATAATTGTGCAAAGTGAAATTTGATCATTTTGAAGAAATATGCCATTTCAGTGCACCGAGGGACTGTTTATGGAAGCCATGTCGCTTTTGCAAAGTCCCAGAGTTGTCAGTAAAGTGAAATTCCCAAGAAGCGACCCCATTTTGTAACCTACACCCCTCAGGAAATGTATCAATAGGAGTAGTGAGCATTTGTAACCCTTGAGTGTTGTTTTAATTTAGTTTCCAGAAATAAAAGCACGGCTGATAGTGGAAAGTGAAAATTGCAATTTTTCAGAGATACACCATTTGAGTGCCCAATATGTCGCACCCAGCTTGTGTCAGCAGAGACACACTCTCCAAACACTGTTAAGCAGGTTATCCTGGGTACAACAGAATTTGGAGTGTTCATATTTGACACCAGTTGGACACAAGATATTGCAGACTGAGCTTACATATATCTGGTAAAATTGCAATTTTCACTTTTCACAATGATTTCCGCATTCATTTTTGGAAAAAAAATTCAATTCAACACTTGAGGGTGGGGGTGGGGGTGGATAAAAATGCTCACTACATCCCTGCCCAAACAGCAGTTTATACCCACATAGGACATTGACACTTCAGTTACCCTAGGAGCAACAATATATATAGTGTCATATATGTATATGGGCATAAACTGCTGTTTGGGCACACAATAGGATGCAGATGTGAAGAAGCGCTCTTTGACTTTTTTGAGCGCAGATTTAGATTATATGGTTTTTGGACACAATGTCACCTTTGCAGAGCTCCTAAGCTGCCGGTAAAGTGTAATCCCCAGGGAAGTGACCACATTTTGAAAACTGCACACCTCAAAGAATATATTATGGGACATAGTCAGCATAAGTTTTCCCCAGATATGAATGCACAGTGCATGGTGAAAAGTGAATATGTAAGCTGTGTGGGGTACATTGGGTACACCAAATTCCCCACTATTTTCCCACTAGTTCCTAGGTTTGGGGGGCCATTCTGGGATGGTCACTTCCGGTGTCTTTTCCCTCGTAATCTCTAAACTGGTGGTGTACTATAAGTACTCTTGCATGGCTTATACACTCCCTTCCTGCCACAGAGAGTCTTGTCCTAATAATGTGGTGATTTGTTGTTTTTTTTTTTTAGAACCATAGATGAGGTTGTAAGGGGGGGTTGGGGGATCCAAGCTGAGCTTTCACACCAGGTCCCAGGTCCCAAGAAAGAATTTGCGCCATAGGTCTCAGTGGGAGGTACGTGGTCTTGTTAGATGTAGTCTCTTATGGGTCATTTCTTCTATATTGCAATCAAACTGAAATGAAGAGGAAAGTTCTGTCATAGTTAAGGGGCAGCTGGATTTCTAGGATCTAGCCATCATGAGGCGTGCAGCTAAGGTTATACTACCCACCATTTTTCTGCCCAGGTTAGGACAGAAACTATATACTATGGGATAACCCCACCATACATGGAAATAAGAACCAACGTGACCACATCCCCGCCAGCATGATGGGGAATATTCAGAGATAAATCTGGTTAACTGTATGGGGGTTCTGTACTATTGAAGCAGTAATTTGTGAGTTAACTCCCAATCGGTAGAACTCTTAGAAATGTTAGCTACCCATTGGAGGCCTAGATGCCAATCTGCCAGCTGTTATTGGACTTGCAGGTCTGTCTCCCATCTTAGGATATGCCCTGGCTTAGATCGCAAGGGGCCAGCAGGTAGTAGAGCGTAAGAGGTTGATATTCCTATAGATTTATCCAAGTCAGTCAGAAAATGAGAGTAAGCTGAGGTGGGAAAGAAATGATTAGTGAGAAGAGAAGGTCTCAAAATATTTCTCAACTGTAAGTATTTATAAAAAGTCCCTATAAGGTAGGCGATATGTACTAGTAAGATCATGGAAAGGCAACATCATATCGTCTTTGAATAAGTGACAAATATGAGTGATCACCTGATGAATCCAATTTGTTAAAAACAGGGAAGGCTGAAATGCAAGTAAGTATTGTAATGGCAAGGACAGTAGGGATTTAGTGCTTTCCTTACAATTAGTCCTAAGGAGTTAGGCCTAAGCGTTTCTAGATCTTGCTATAGATTGGAGTATACAGCACAGCCTCAAGGAGGACAGAGAGGAAGACTTAAGGGAGGGAAATTAGTGGGAACTCGGCTGCCTCTCTTTCAATGCATACCCTTTCTAAAGATGATATATCAGACCACTAATGTGTAGGTTGGGTCAGAACAGTAGCGATATAGTATTTCTTAATGTCAGGGAGTGTCATTTCCATTCAGAGAGGAAGCCGAAGTTAACATCCTTGCAGATGGTACCGAATATAAAGCAAGTATAGCAGATTTATTGTGGTCCTGCAAACCAGGTGTAAGGGAATTGCCAGTTGAGCAATTCCCCAGTGCTCCTGCAGAAACCTGAGAGGAAGCGAATACAGAGACAGTGAGCCCTAAAGTTGACCCAGACTCTGTCCCTGCCTACTTGTCTCACTGTCCTAATGACAGGAACAACTTGGAGCCGGTCCCTACTCTGAATAAGTGACAACACAGAACGCAGACAGGACAAACAACAACAAAAGGGAGGTCAGCTAACCAAGGGGTCGGTAACAGTCGAGCAATGCAGTACAGAATCACAATCCAAGAGAATAGTCAAAGCCAGAGGTCAGGAATAAGAGTACAGGTAATAGCAGAAAAGGAGCTAGCAGGGACAAGTCACAAGACAGAATCTCAATAGCCAGCAACCATGTGTGAGCAGATGACCTGTTTATAGCAAGTCCAGGACCTGCCCCAGACTTGATTGGAAGACATGCTGCCATTCACACAGGCAAGGCTAAGTTTAACTATTTGAGGAGCAGAAGAAACAAGGTGCAAGAGACGGGTGTGGCTGAAATTCAATTACATAGTCTAGGACAGTGTTCATACTGAGCAACAAGAACCTTAAGCAAGGAATCAAACTGAACACGCCTCCTTCACCGCAGCGTGCGAGCGGAGGGTGGCGCAGAGACCCGAACAGGCAGAGACGTTACACCAGGATTGGGCAACAGTTTTTGGTAGGTGTGGCCAAAATGCTGCAGAAATGCTTTGAAAAATACAAGTGTTAATAGTTCATTTTGTTCCATTGACACAAAGCAAGGTGAATAAACAAAAGAGAAATCTAAATCAAATCAATATTTGGTATGACCACCCTTTGCCTTCAAAGTAGCATCAATTCTTCTAGGTGCACTTGCAGACAGTTTTTGAAGAAACTCAGCAGGGAGGTTGTTCCAAACATCTTTGAGAACTAAACACAGATCACCTGTGGATGTAGGCTTGCTCAAATCCTTCTGTCTCTTCATGTAATCCTAGACAGACTGGATGATGTTGAGATCAGAGCTCCGTGGCAGCCATATCATCAATTTCAGGATTCCTCCTTCAAAGGGTGACCACACCAAATATTGATTTCATTTAGATTTCTCCTATGTTCATTGACTTCATTTTGTGAATTGACAAAAATAACCTATTAACACTTGTATTTTTCAAAACATTTTTAATTTGCAGCATTTTTGCCACACCTGCCTCAGCGTTTTATACGGTTCTTAAAATCTGTACATATATATAAATTAAAGCATTTATGATTGAAGCTGCAATATTTGGGGAGTAATATTAAAAGTAGGGAGACATCCAGGCATATCAGATGCACCAAATGGGCTCATATGCTGGCTTCTCCTGACTGTATGGACACATGTGGTACGTATGCGCTCTCAGCATATTTGATAATGGCATAGTAATTTTCGTATCATGCATTTATATACTTAATAAGCCCTGGTGGCATTAATGTGTATATTACACCTCAACTCTCTAGATACACTTAATAACTTCCTTTTGTTTGTGCATAATGATAAAGGACCTGCCCATACAAGATTCAGTAGGAAGGCAAAATGCCAGTCATTAAGGGGTTAATGCTTAGGAACACTGTTGGGCAGTAACTATGGCAACTGTGCTGATGTCATAAACACATGCCTATGACCTAAAGAACCCATTAGGGAAAATTCCAGAACAGAAGGGCATACAGCCATATGCAGTTCCAGACTTGATGTGTGTGGAGACCTGGAGCTTCATCACTCCACAATCTGTGAGGGAAAAAGGGGACATCCGCCTAGCCAGCCAGATCAGCCATATTCATCTAGCCAGCCATATCAGCCATATCCTCCTAGCCAGCCAGATCAGCCTTATACTCCTAGCCAGCCGCCCAGATTAGCCCTAGCGATCAATGGGGTGACAGATGTTGCAGCCAGATCTTCCTCACATCCAGTACAAGCTGCGTCACTTTTATGTGTGAGGCCTGGAGAGGTCACATTTGGCTATCTCCACAAGGCGCTTGCACAGGGCTTTTGCCCTTGCTTTGTTTAATACTGTATAACTCTTCATCAATCTGTTTATTTGACCGTTTAACCTGTATGACACTATCGTATGTCACTGCTATTATATCTCTAGTGGATGTATATTATGTCTCACTATAAATATGGTCAAATTCTGATAAAATATACTGTTACATGTTGGCAATAACCTTCTAAGCCCAAGGGAAGGGCAATCCTCCAGCCATGGTTCCCTAGAGGTTTCCTCCACAGGGGGTTTTCCTCTCCTGAGTGCTGGAGGGTGACTCTTTGTGAGTCGGGGGTACGCCATTTTCAGTGTCTTTTTCATAGCAATTGGCCTGATTCTAAATTTGAGACACTGATTGAAATAATTCTAATATGATTTTCAATAAAGTTTTTTTTTTCATTTTAACACCTGATTAAAGTGTTTGTGCATTTTTTTTCTGCAATATTTAGTTGGTGTGATTTTACTTGGGAGTCAGGATAGATGAAAAATGTCATAATAGAGAAGCCAGATATACAGTGGGTGTGTTTCTAACCCTGTGCTGGAAAACAAGGACCGATGTTGCACATCTTTGGCACAGGATTTTAAAGGTCTATATCAGGGCCGCTATAACCATAGGGCCAACTGTACACTTGCACCTGGCCCTATGGTAGTGGGGGCCCCTTTGACAGCAGGACAGTCCTAATTTTGCTGTCCTGCTGTCCAGGGCAGTGGGTCCGGGTTACCGCGCCCAGAGGACGCCGATGAGTTGCAGACAGTGATGAAGCAGGGAGCGGGCGGCACCCTACCTCATCACCCGGCTGCTTTCTTTGCTCCCGGTGTCCTGGGATCAGGAGGCGCGATGTAGTGATGTCACTTACATTGTGCCTGTTACGCCTTGAAAACTGGGGGAATGGGGAAAGGTGAGTATTAAGGTTTGTTTTTTTTATTTGATATATACAGTGGGGGACACAAAACTATGGAAGCAACCTGGGTGGGACATGATACCGTGGGGGCAACCTGGGGTGAGGACATGATACTGTGGGGGCAACCTGGAGGGGAACATGAATCTGTGGGGGGCAACTTGGAGGGGAACATGATACTGCAGGGAAAACCTGTGGTAAGGACATGCATGATGCAGTGGGGGGCAACCTGGGTTAAGGACATGAATCTGTGGGGGGCAACCTGGAGGGGGACATGAATCTGTTGGAGGGACGACCTGGAGGGGGAAGATGAATCTGTGGGGGGCAACCTGGAAGGGGGACATGAATCTGTGGGGGGCAACCTGCAGGGGGAACATGAATCTGTGGGGGGGGGGGGGCAACCCTGAGGGGGACATGAATCTGTGGGGGCACATGATACTGTGGGGGCAACCTGGGGTGAGGACATGATACTGTGGGGGTCAATTGGGTGGGGACATGAATCTGTGGGGGGCAACCTGGGGTGAGGACATGATACTGTGGGGGTCAACCTGGGGTGAGGACATGAATCTGTGGGGGGCAACCTGGAGGGGGGACATTATAAGTGGCAACTTGAGGGGGACATTATAAGGGGCATATTGTATGGGGCCACTAGGGAGCCATTATACTGTGTGAGAGCCACTAAGGGGTGTTATAATATGAGGGAGCATTATAATTTGTGGAGGTCAGGTATTTCTAGGTGGTGGTGATGGGGGGGGGGACCCACTTTTGAAATCTTTACACAGGGCCCACTAATGTGTTAAAACCCTGGTCTATATGTTAGAAACTGCCCATAAATCACCTCATTCTCAAAACTGCAACCCTCAAATAATTCAAAACAACATTTGGGAAGTTGGTTTAACCTTTAAGCGCCTCACAGGAATTTACGCAAATTGGAGGTGGTCTTTAGATATTTCATTATTTTTTTTATATAATAATACATCCATTAAGCCCTAAAATTTACACACTCACACGGGGTTAAAGGAGAAAATTCATCTCAAAATTTGGTACGCAATTTCTGCTTTTGGAGGGCAGAATCATTTTCAGGTGCCATGACGCATTTGCAGAGCCCCTAAGGTGCCTTTGCAGAGGAGAGTACCAAGAAGTGACCTCATTTTGGAAACTGCACCCCTCAAAAAAATGATCAAGGGGCATAGTGATCATTTTGACCCCAGATATGCTTTCCAAAATGAAATGCAAAATGAAAATTGAAATTTCCCAGATCTATGCTATTTCAGTGTCCAATATATCATGCTCAGCTTGAGGCACTGCAAAAAGTCAGCTGTCCAGTTATTATTCTCTGTTTCCTCATTTTGGAAACCCCCTACATGCAGTCCTAATCTTTTGCCTGTAAATATGACTGGGCTCAGAAGTGAAAGAGCGCCATGCACATTGGAGGCCTATTTACACTGCATTGACAGGTAATTGCAGAGGCTCTGAGGTAAAATTAAACAATTTGACCCCGAATATACCTACCCATTTTGGAAAGTGCACCCCTCATGGAGATTATCAAGGGGAATGCTGACCGTTTTGAGTTGAATACTGCTTCCCAAAAATAATTGTGCAAAGTGAAATTTGATCATTTTGAAGAAATATGCCATTTCAGTGCACCGAGGGACTGGTTTTTGGAAGCCATGTCGCTTTTGCAAAGTCCCAGAGTTGTCAGTAAAATGAAATTCCCCAAGAAGCGACCCCATTTTGTAACCTACACCCCTCAGGAAATGTATCAATAGGAGTAGTGAGCATTTGTAACCCTTGAGTGTTGTTTTAATTTAGTTTCCAGAAATAAAAGCACGGCTGATAGTGAAAAGTGAAAATTGCAATTTTTCCAGAGATACACCATTTGAGTGCCCAATATGTCGCACCCAGCTTGTGTCAGCAGAGACACACTCTCCAAACACTGTTAAGCAGGTTATCCTGGGTACAACAGAATTTGGAGTGTTCATATTTGACATCAGTTGGACACAAGATATTGCAGACTGAACTTACATATATCTGGTAAAATTGCAATTTTCACTTTTCACAATGATTTCCGCATTCATTTTTGGAAAAAAAATTCAATTCAGCACTTGAGGGGTGGGGGGGGGGTGGATAAAAATGCTCACTACACCCCCTGCCCAAACAGCAGTTTATACCCACATAGGACATTGACACTTCAGTTACCCTAGGAGCAACAATATATATATATATATATATATATATGTATATGGGCATAAACTGCTGTTTGGGCACACAATAGGATGCAGATGTGAAGAAGCGCTCTTTGACTTTTTGAGCGCAGATTTAGATTATATGGTTTTTGGACACAATGTCACCTTTGCAGAGCTCCTAAGCTGTCGGTAAAGTGGAATCCCCAGGGAAGTGACCACATTTTGAAAACTGCACACCTCAAAGAATATATTATGGGACATAGTGAGCATAAGTTTTCCCAGATATGAATGCACAGTGCATGGTGAAAAGGAATATGTAAGCTGTGTGGGGTACATTGGGTACACCAAATTCCCACTATTTTCCCACTAGTTCCTAGGTTTGGGGGCCATTCTGGGATGGTCACTTCCGGCAGTCTTTCCCTTGTAATCTCTAAACTGGTGGTGTACTATAAGTACTCTGCATGGCTTATACACTCCCTTCCTGCCACAGAGAGTCTTGTCCTAATAATGTGGTGATTTGGGGTTTTTTTTTTAGAAGCATAGATGAGGTTGTAAGGGGGTTGGGGGATCCAAGCTGAGCTTTCACACCAGGTCCCAGGTCCCAAGAAAGAATTTGCGCCATAGGTCTTAGTGGGAGGTAATGCTGGTCTTGTTAGATGTAATCTCTTATGGGTCATTTCTTCTATATTGCAATCAAAATGGAAATGAAGAGGAAAGTTCTGTCATAGTTAAAGGGCAGCTGGATTTCTAGGATCTAGCCATCATGAGGCGTGCAGCTAAGGTTATACTACTTCCACCATTTTTTCTGCCCAGGTTAGGACAGAAACTATATACTATGGGATATCCCCACCATACATGGAAATAAGAACCAACGTGACCACATCCCCGCCAGCACGATGGGGAATATTCAGAGATAAATCTGGTTAACTGTATGGGGGTTCTGTACTATTGAAGCAGTAATTTGTGAGTTAACTCCCAATCGGTAGAACTCTTAGAAATTTTAGCTACCCATTGGAGGCCTAGATGCCAATCTGCCAGCTGTTATTGGACTTGCAGGTCTGTCTCCCATCTTAGGATATGCCCTGGCTTAGATCGCAAGGGGCCAGCAGGTAGTAGAGCGTAAGAGGTTTATATTCCTATAGATTTATCCAAGTCAGACAGAAAATGAGAGTAAGCTGAGGTGGGAAAGAAATGATTAGTGAGAAGAGAAGGTCTCAAAATATTTCTCAACTGTAAGTATTTATAAAAGTCCCTATAAGGTAGGCGATATGTACTAGTAAGATCATGGAAAGGCAACATCATATCTTCTTTGAATAAGTGACAAATATGAGTGATCACCTGATGAATCCAATTTGTTAAAAACAGGGAAGGCTGAAATGCAAGTAAGTATTGTAATGGCAAGGACAGTAGGGATTTAGTGCTTTCCTTACAATTAGTCCTAAGGAGTTAGGCCTAAGTGTTTCTAGATCTTGCTATAGATTGGAGTATACAGCACAGCCTCAAGGAGGACAGAGAGGAAGACTTAAGGAGGGAAATTAGTGGGAACTCAGCTGCCTCTCTTTCAATGCATACCCTTTCTAAAGGTGATATATCAGACCACTAATGTGTAGGTTTGGTCAGAATAGTAGCGATATAGTACTTCTTAATGTCAGGGAGTGTCATTTCCATTCAGATTTTCCATGCAATCGGAGGGTGGCGCAGAGACCCGAACAGGCAGAGACGTTACACCAGGATTGGGCAGCAGTTTTTGGTAGGTGTGGCCAAAATGCTGCAGAAATGCTTTGAAAAATACAAGTGTTAATAGTTCATTTTGTTCCATTGACACAAAGCAAGGTGAATAAACAAAAGAGAAATCTAAATCAAATCAATATTTGGTATGACCACCCTTTGCCTTCAAAGTAGCATCAATTCTTCTAGGTGCACTTGCAGACAGTTTTTGAAGAAACTCAGCAGGGAGGTTGTTCCAAACATCTTTGAGAACTAAACACAGATCACCTGTGGATGTAGGCTTGCTCAAATCCTTCTGTCTCTTCATGTAATCCTAGACAGACTGGATGATGTTGAGATCAGAGCTCCGTGGCAGCCATATCATCAATTTCAGGATTCCTCCTTCAAAGGGTGACCACACCAAATATTGATTTCATTTAGATTTCTCCTATGTTCATTGACTTCATTTTGTGAATTGACAAAAATAACCTATTAACACTTGTATTTTTCAAAACATTTTTAATTTGCAGCATTTTTGCCACACCTGCCTCAGCGTTTTATACGGTTCTTAAAATCTGTACATATATATAAATTAAAGCATTTATGATTGAAGCTGCAATATTTGGGGAGTAATATTAAAAGTAGGGAGACATCCAGGCATATCAGATGCACCAAATGGGCTCATATGCTGGCTTCTCCTGACTGTATGGACACATGTGGTACGTATGCGCTCTCAGCATATTTGATAATGGCATAGTAATTTTCGTATCATGCATTTATATACTTAATAAGCCCTGGTGGCATTAATGTGTATATTACACCTCAACTCTCTAGATACACTTAATAACTTCCTTTTGTTTGTGCATAATGATAAAGGACCTGCCCATACAAGATTCAGTAGGAAGGCAAAATGCCAGTCATTAAGGGGTTAATGCTTAGGAACACTGTTGGGCAGTAACCATCTACAGTAACTATGGCAACTGTGCTGATGTCATAAACACATGCCTATGACCTAAAGAACCCATTAGGGAAAATTCCAGAACAGAAGGGCATACAGCCATATGCAGTTCCAGACTTGATGTGTGTGGAGACCTGGAGCTTCATCACTCCACAATCTGTGAGGGAAAAAGGGGACATCCGCCTAGCCAGCCAGATCAGCCATATTCATCTAGCCAGCCATATCAGCCATATCCTCCTAGCCAGCCAGATCAGCCTTATACTCCTAGCCAGCCGCCCAGATTAGCCCTAGCGATCAATGGGGTGACAGATGTTGCAGCCAGATCTTCCTCACATCCGGTACAAGCTGCGTCACTTTTATGTGTGAGGCCTGGAGAGGTCACATTTGGCTATCTCCACAAGGCGCTTGCACAGGGCTTTTGCCCTTGCTTTGTTTAATACTGTATAACTCTTCATCAATCTGTTTATTTGACCGTTTAACCTGTATGACACCATCGTATGTCACTGCTATTATATCTCTAGTGGATATATATTATGTCTCACTATAAATATGGTCAAATTCTGATAAAATATACTGTTACATGTTGGCAATAACCTTCTAAGCCCAAGGGAAGGGCAATCCTCCAGCCATGGTTCCCTAGAGGTTTCCTCCACAGGGGGTTTTCCTCTCCTGAGTGCTGGAGGGTGACTCTTTGTGAGTCGGGGGTACGCCATTTTCAGTGTCTTTTTCATAGCAATTGGCCTGATTCTAAATTTGAGACACTGATTGAAATAATTCTAATGTGATTTACAATAAAGTTTTTTTTTTCATTTTAACACCTGATTAAAGTGTTTGTGCATTTTTTCTGCAATATTTAGTTGGTGTGATTTTACTTGGGAGTCAGGATAGATGAAAAATGTCATAATAGAGAAGCCAGATATACAGTGGGTGTGTTTCTAACCCTGTGCTGGAAAACAAGGACTTATGTGGCACATCTTTGGCACAGGATTTTACAAGGTCTATATCAGCTGTCCACTTTAACCATAGGGCCAACGGTGCACTTGCACCGGGCCCGATGAGTTGCAGACAGTGATGACAGGGAGGACAGTCCTAATTTTGCTGTCCCGCTGTCCTTTGCTCCCGTGTCCTGGGATCAGGAGGCGCGATGTAGTGATGTCACTCACATTGTGCCTGTTACTCCTTGAAAACTGGGGGAATGGGGAAAGGTGAGTATTAAGGTTTGTTTTTTATTTGATATATACAGTGGGGGACACAAAACTATGGAGGCAACCTGGGTGGGACATGATACCGTGGGGGCAACCTGGGGTGAGGACATGATACTGTGGGGGCAACCTGGAGGGGGACATGAATCTGTGGGGGGCAACCTGGAGGGGAACATGATACTGCAGGGAAAACCTGTGGTAAGGACATGATGCAGTGGGGGGCAACCTGGGTTAAGGACATGAATCTGTGAGGGGCAACCTGGAAGGGGGACATGAATCTGTGGGGGGCAACCTGGAGGGGGACATGAATCTGTGGGGGGCAACCTGGAAGGGGAACATGAATCTGTGGGGGGCAACCTGGAGGGGGGACATGAATCTTTGGGGGGGGCAACCCAGAGGGGGACATGAATCTGTGGGGGCACATGATACTGTGGGGGCAACCTGGGGTGAGGACATGATACTGTGGGAGAATCTGTGGGGGGCAACCTGGGGTGAGGACATGAATCTGTGGGGGTCAACCTGGAGGACATGAATCTGTGGGGGGCAACCTGGACATTATAAGTGGCAACTTGAGGGGGACATTATAAAGGGGCATATTGTATGGGGCCACTAGGGAGCCATTATACTGTGTGAGAGCCACTAAGGGGTGTTATACTATGAGGGAGCATTATAATTTGTGGAGGTCAGGTATTTCTAGGTGGTGGTGATGGGGGGACCCACTTATGAAATCTTTACACAGGGCCCACTAATGTGTTAAAACCCTGGTCTATATGTTAGAAACTGCCCATAAATCACCTCATTCTCAAAACTGCAACCCTCAAATAATTCAAAACAACATTTGGGAAGTTGGTTTAACCTTTAAGCGCCTACTGGAATTTACGCAAATTGGAGGTGGTCTTTAGATATTTCATTAACTTTTTATATAATAATACATCCATAAAGCCCTAAAATTTACACCTCACACGGGGTTAAAGGAGAAAATGCATCTCAAAATTTGATATGCAATTTCTGCTTTTGGGAGGGCAAAATCATTTTCAGGTGCCATGACGCATTTACAGAGCCCCCAAGGTGCCTTTGCAGTGGAGAGTACCTAGAAGTGACCTCATTTTGGAAACTGCACCCCTCAAAAAATGATCAAGGGGCATAGTGATCATTTTGACCCCAGATATGCTTTCCAAAATGAAATGCAAAATGAAAATTGAAATTTCCCAGATCTATGCTAGTTCAGTGTCCAATATATCATGCTCAGCTTGGAGGCACTGCAAAAAGTCAGCTGTCCAGTTATTATTCTCTGGTTCCTCATTTTGGAAACCCCCCCACATGCAGTCCTAATCTTTTGCCTGCAACTATGGGCTTAGAAGTGAAAGAGCGCCCGCGGCACATTGCAGGCTCATTTACACTGCATTGACAGGTAATTGCAGAGGCTCTGAGGTAAAATTAAACAATTTGACCCCCGAATATACCAACCCATTTTGGAAAGTACCCTGGGGAGTTTATCAAGGGGAATGCTGACCGTTTTGAGTGGAATAGTGCTTCCCAAAATAATTGTGCAAAGTGAAATTTGACTTTACGGGAAGAAATATGCCATTTCAGTGCACCGAGGGACTGGTTTTTGGAAGCTATGTCGCTTTTGCAAAGTCCTGGAGTTGTCAATAAAGTGAAATTCTCAAGAAGCTTAATTTATTTTGTAAACTACACCCCCAGGTGAATGTATCAATAGGAGTAGTGAGCATTTGTAACCCTTGAGTGTTGTTTTAATTTAGTTTCCAGAAATAAAAGCACGGCTGATAGTGAAAAGTAAAAATTGCAATTTTTCAGAGATAACACCATTTGAGTGCCCAATATGTCGCAGACCCAGCTTGTGTCAGCAGAGACACACTCTCCAAACACTGTTAAGCAGGTTATCCTGGGTACAACAGAATTTGGAGTGTTCATATTGACACCAGTTGGACACAAGATATTGCAGACTGAGTTACATATATCTGGTAAAATTGCAATTTTCACTTTTCTACAATGATTTCCGCATTCATTTTGGAAAAAAATTCAATTCAACACTTGAGGGTGGGGGGTGGATAAAAATGCTCACTACATTCCCCAGCCCAAACAGCAATTTATACCCACATAGGACATTGACACTTCAGTTACCCTAGGGGCAACAATATATATAGTCATGGCCAAAAGTTTTGAGAATGACACAAATATTATATTTTCACATGATCTGCTGCCCTCTGGTTTTTATGTGTGTTTGTCAGATGTTTTTATCACATACAGAAATATAATTGCATTCATATTATGAGTAACAGAAGCTTATATTGACAGTTAGAATGAGTTAATGCAGCAAGTCAATATTTGCAGTGTTGACCCTTCTTCTTCAGGACCTCTGCAATTCTCCCTGGCATGCTCTCAATCAACTTCTGGACCAAATCCTGACTGATAGCAGTCCATTCTTGCAGAATCAATGCTTTAATTTTGTCTGAATTTGTTGGTTTTTGTTTGTCCACCCGTCTCTTGATGATTGACCACAAGTTCTCAATGGGATTAAGATCTAGGTTCAGGCCATGGACCCAAAATCTCTACTATGTTTGTTCCCTGAGCCATTTAGTTATCACCTTTGCTTTATGGCAAGGTGCTCCATCATGCTGGAAAAGGCATTGTTGAGCGCCACAAACTGCTCTTGGACGGTTGGGAGAAGTTGCTCTTGGAGGACATTCTGGTACCATTCTTTATTCATGGCTGTGTTTTTAGGCAAGACTGTGGCGAGCCGATTCCCTTGGCTGAGAAGTAGCCCCACACATGAATGGTTTCAGGATGCTTTACAGTTGGCATAGAACAAGACTGGTGGTAGCGCTCACCCTCTTCTTCTCCCGAATAAGCTGTTTTCCAGATGTTCGAAACAATCGAAGCAGGGATTCATCAGAGAAAATGACTTTACCCCAGTCCTCAGCGATCCCTCCCTGTACCTTTTGCAGAATATCAGTCTGTCCCTGATGTTTTTTCTGGAGAGAAGTGGCTTCTTTGCTGCCCTCCTTGAGACCAGGCCTTGCTCCAATCAGTCTCCGCCTCACAGTGCGTGCAGATGCACTCACACCTGCCTGCTGCCATTCCTCAGCAAGCTCTGCACTGCTGGTAGCCAGATCCCGCAGCTGAAACACTTTTCAGAGACGGTACTGCCGCTTGCTGGTCTTTCTTGGGCGCCCTGCAGCCTTTTTGGCACCAATGGAACCTCTCTCCTTGAAGTTCTTGATGATGCGATAGATTGTTGACTGAGGTGCAATCTTTCTAGCTGCAATACTCTTCCCAGTTAGGCTGTTTTTGTGCAGTGCAATGATGACTGCACGTGTTTCTTTAGAGATAACCATGGTTAACAGAAGAGAAACAATGATGGCATATACCAGTCTCCTTTTAAAGTGTCCAGTGGTGCCATTCTTACTTAATCATGACAGATTGATCTCCAGCCCTGTCCTCATCAACACCCACACCTGTGTTAATGGAGCAATCACTGAAACGATGTTAGGTGGTCCTTTTAAGGCAGGGCTGCAATGATGTTGAAATGTGTTTTGGGGGATAAAGTTCATTTTCTAGGCAAATATTGACTTTGCAAGTAATTGCTGTTAAGCTGATCACTCTTTATAACATTCTGGAGTATATGCAAATTGCCATTACAAAAACTGAAGCAGTAGACTTTGCAAAAATTAATATTTGTATCATTCTCAAAACTTTTGGCCATGACTGTATATATAGATATATATATATATATATATATATATATATATATATATATATATGTATATGGGCATAAACTGCTGTTTGGGCACACAATAGGATGCAGAGGGGGGAAGAAGCGCTCTTTGACTTTTTGAGCGCAGATTTAGATTATTTGGTTTTTGGACACAATGTCACCTTTGCAGAGCTCCTAAGCTGCTGGTAAAGTGGAATCCCCAGGGAAGTGACCACATTTTAAAACTGCACACCTCAAAGAATATATTATGGGACATAGTGAGCATAAGTTTTCCCAGATATGAATCCACCGTTTTACATGGTAAAAAGTGAATATGGGGCTGTATGGGGTACATTGGGTACACCGAATTCCCCACTATTTTCCCACTAGTTCCTAGGGTTGGGGGGCCATTCTGGGATGGTCACTTCCGGTGTCTTTTCCCTCGTAATCCCAAAGCTGGTGGTGACTATAGAGTACTCTTGCATGGCTTATACACTCCCTTCCTGCCACAGAGAGTCTTGTCCTAATAATCCTGGTGATTTGGGTTTTTTTTTTTTTAGAACCATAGGGATGAGGTTGTAGGGGGGTTGGGGGATCCAACCTGAGCTTTCACACCAGGTCCCAGGTCCCAAGAAAGAATTTGCGCCATAGGTCTCAGTGGGAGGTAATGGTCTTATTAGATGTAGTCTCTTATGGGTCATTTCTTCTATATTGCAACTCAAACTGAAATAGAAGAGGAAAGTCTCTGTCATAGTTAAAGGGCAGCTGGATTTCCTAGGATCTAGCCATCATGAGGCGTGCAGCTAAGGTTATACTACCCACCATTTTTCTGCCCAGGTTAGGACAGCAGAAACTATATACTATGGGATATCCCCACCATACATGGAAATAAGAACCAACGTGACCACATCCCCGCCAGCACGATGGGGAATATTCAGAGATAAATCTGGTTAACTGTATGGGGGGTTCAGTACTATTGAAGCAGTAATTTGTGAGTTAACTCCCAATCGGTAGAACTCTTAGAAATTTTAGCTACCCATTGGAGGCCTAGATGCCAATCTGCCAGCTGTTATTGGACTTGCAGGTCTGTCTCCCATCTTAGGATATGCCCTGGCTTAGATTGCAAGGGGCCAGCATGTAGTAGAGCGTAAAAGGTTGATGTTCCTATAGATTTATCCAAGTCAGACAGAAAATGAGAGTAAGCTGAGGTGGGAAAGAAATGATTAGTGAGAAGAGAAGGTCTCAAATATTTCTCAACTGTAAGTATTTATAAAAGTCCCTATAAGGTAGGCGATATGTACTAGTAAGATCATGGAAAGGCAACATCATATCGTCTTTGAATAAGTGACAACTATAAGTGATCACCTGATGAATCCAATTTGTTAAAAACAGGGAAGGCTGAAATGTAAGTAAGTATTGTAATGGCAAGGACAGTAGGGATTTAGTGCTTTCCTTACAATTAGTCCTAAGGAGTTAGGCCTAAGCGTTTCTAGATCTTGCTATAGATTGGAGTATACAGCACAGCCTCCAAGGAGGACAGAGAGGAAGACTTAAGGAGGGAAATTAGTGGGAACTCGGCTGCCCCTCTTTCAATGCATACCCTTTCTAAAGATGATATATCAGACCACTAATGTGTAGGTTGGGTCAGTACAGTAGCGATATAGTACTTCTTAATGTCAGGAAGTGTCATTTCCATTCAGAGAGGAAGCCGAAGTTAACATCCTTGCAGATGGTACCAAATATAAAGCAAGTATAGCAGATTTATTGTGGTCCTGCAAACCAGGTGTAAGGGAATTGCCAGTTGAGCAATTCCCCAGTGCTGCTGCAGAAACCTGAGAGGAAGCGAATACAGAGACAGTGAGCCCTAAAGTTGACCCAGACCCTCTCCCTGCCTACTTGTCTCACTGTCCTAATGACAGGAACAACTTGGAGCCGGTCCCTACTCTGAATAAGTGACAACACAGAACGCAGACAGGACAAACAACAACAAAAGGGAGGTCAGCTAGCCAAGGGGTCGGTAACAGTCGAGCAATGCAGTACAGAATCACAATCCAAGAGAATAGTCAAAGCCAGAGGTTAGGAATAAGAATACAGGTAATAGCAGAAAAGGAGCTAGCAGGGACAAGTCACAAGACAGAATCTCAATAGCCAGCAACCATATGTGAGCAGATGACCTGTTTATCGCAAGTCCAGGACCTGCCCCAGACTTGATTGGAAGACATGCTGCCATTCACACAGGCAAGGCTAAGTTTAAACTATTTGAGGAGCAGAAGAAACAAGGTGCAAGAGACGGGTGTGGCTGAAATTCAATTACATAGTCTAGGACAGTGTTCAGACTGAGCAACAAGAACCTTAAGCAAGGAATCAAACTGAACACGCCTCCTTCGCCGCAGCGTGCGAGCGGAGGGTGGCGCAGAGACCCGAACAGGCAGAGACGTTACACCAGGATTGGGCAGCAGTTTTGGTAGGTGTGGCCAAAATGCTGCAGAAATGCTTTGAAAAATACAAGTGTTAATAGTTCATTTTGTTCCATTGACACAAAGCAAGGTGAATAAACAAATGAGAAATCTAAATCAAATCAATATTTGGTATGACCACCCTTTGCCTTCAAAGTAGCATCAATTCTTCTAGGTGCACTTGCACACAGTTTTTTGAAGAAACTCAGCAGGGAGGTTGTTCCAAACATCTTTGAGAACTAAACACAGATCACCTGTGGATGTAGGCTTGCTCAAATCCTTCTGTCTCTTCATGTAATCCTAGACAGACTGGATGATGTTGAGATCAGAGCTCCGTGGCAGCCATATCATCAATTTCAGGATTCCTCCTTCAAAGGGTGACCACACCAAATATTGATTTCATTTAGATTTCTCCTATGTTCATTGACTTCATTTTGTGAATTGACAAAAATAACCTATTAACACTTGTATTTTTCAAAACATTTTTAATTTGCAGCATTTTTGCCACACCTGCCTCAGCGTTTTATACGGTTCTTAAAATCTGTACATATATATAAATTAAAGCATTTATGATTGAAGCTGCAATATTTGGGGAGTAATATTAAAAGTAGGGAGACATCCAGGCATATCAGATGCACCAAATGGGCTCATATGCTGGCTTCTCCCTGACTGTATGGACACATGTGGTACGTATGCGCTCTCAGCATATTTGATAATGGCATAGTAATTTTCGTATCATGCATTTATATACTTAATAAGCCCTGGTGGCATTAATGTGTATATTACACCTCAACTCTCTAGATACACTTAATAAGTTCCTTTTGTTTGTGCATAATGATAAAGGACCTGCCCATACAAGATTCAGTAGGAAGGCAAAATGCCAGTCATTAAGGGGGTTAATGCTTAGGAACACTGTTGGGCAGTAACCATCTACAGTAACTATGGCAACTGTGCTGATGTCATAAACACATGCCTATGACCTAAAGAACCCATTAGGGAAAATTCCAGAACAGAAGGGCATACAGCCATATGCAGTTCCAGACTTGATGTGTGTGGAGACCTGGAGCTTCATCACTCCACAATCTGTGAGGGAAAAAGGGGACATCCGCCTAGCCAGCCAGATCAGCCATATTCATCTAGCCAGCCATATCGCCCCTCCTAGCCAGCCAGATCAGCCTTATACTCCTAGCCAGCCGCCCAGATTAGCCCTAGCGATCAATGGGGTGACAGATGTTGCAGCCAGATCTTCCTCACATCCGGTACAAGCTGCGTCACTTTTATGTGTGAGGCCTGGAGAGGTCACATTTGGCTATCTCCACAAGGCGCTTGCACAGGGCTTTTGCCCTTGCTTTGTTTAATACTGTATAACTCTTCATCAATCTGTTTATTTGACCGTTTAACCTGTATGACACTATCGTATGTCACTGCTATTATATCTCTAGTGGATGTATATTATGTCTCACTATAAATATGGTCAAATTCTGATAAAATATACTGTTACATGTTGGCAATAACCTTCTAAGCCCAAGGGAAGGGCAATCCTCCAGCCATGGTTCCCTAGAGGTTTCCTCCACAGGGGGTTTTCCTCTCCTGAGTGCTGGAGGGTGACTCTTTGTGAGTCAGGGGTACGCCATTTTCAGTGTCTTTTTCATAGCAATTGGCCTGATTCTAAATTTGAGACACTGATTGAAATAATTCTAATGTGATTTACAATAAAGTTTTTTTTTTTCATTTTAACACCTGATTAAAGTGTTTGTGCATTTTTTCTGCAATATTTAGTTGGTGTGATTTTACTTGGGAGTCAGGATAGATGAAAAATGTCATAATAGAGAAGCCAGATATACAGTGGGTGTGTTTCTAACCCTGTGCTGGAAAACAAGGACTGATGAGGCACATCTTTGGCACAGGATTTTAAAGGTCTATATCAGGGCCACTTTAACCATAGGGCCAACGGTGCACTTGCACCGGGCCCTATGGTAGGGGGGCCCCCCCCTTTTGACAGCAGGACAGTCCTAATTTTGCTGTCCCGCTGTCCAGGGCAGTGTCCTGGGATCAGGAGGCGCGATGTAGTGATGTCACTTACATTGTGCCTGTTACTCCCTAGAAAACTGGGGGAACGGGGAAAGGTGAGTATTAAGGTTTGTTTTTTTTTATTTGATATATACAGTGGGGGACACAAAACTATGGAGGCAACCTGGGTGGGACATGATACCGTGGGGGCAACCTGGGGTGAGGACATGATACTGTGGGGGCAACCTGGGAGGGGGACATGAATCTGTGGGGGGCAACCTGGAGGGAAGATGATACTGCAGGGAAAACCTGTGGTAAGGACATGATGCAGTGGGGGGCAACCTGGGTTAAGGACATGAATCTGTGGGGGGCAACCTGGAGGGGGACATGAATCTGTGGGGGGGGCAGCCTGGAAGGGGAACAGCAATCTGTGGGGGCAACCTGGAGGGGGGGACATGAATCTTTGGGGGGGGCACCCCAGAGGGGGACATGAATCTGTGGGGGCACATGATACTGTGGGGGCAACCTGGGGTGAGGACATGATACTGTGGGAGTCAACCTGGGGTGAGGACATGAATCTGTGGGGGGCAACCTGGAGGGGGGACATTATAAGTGGCAACTTGAGGGGGGACATTATAAGGGGCATATTGTATGGGGCCACTAGGGAGCCATTATACTGTGTGAGAGCCACTAAGGGGTGTTATACTATGAGGGAGCATTATAATTTGTGGAGGTCAGGTATTTCTAGGTGGCGGTGATGGGGGGACCCACTTATGAAATCTTTACACAGGGCCCACTAATGTGTTAAAACCCTGGTCTATATGGGTTAGAAACTGCCCATAAATCACCTCATTCTCAAAACTGCAACCCTCAAATAATTCAAAACAACATTTGGGAAGTTGGTTTAACCTTTAAGCGCCTCACTGGAATTTACGCAAATTGGAGGTGGTCTTTAGATATTTCATTAACTTTTTTATATAATAATACATCCATTAAGCCCTAAAATTTACACACTCACACGGGGTTAAAGGAGAAAATGCATCTCAAAATTTGATATGCAATTTCTGCTTTTGGAGGGGCAGAATCATTTTCAGGTGCCATGACGCATTTGCAGAGCCCCCAAGGTGCCTTTGCAGTGGAGAGTACCCAGAAGTGACCTCATTTTGGAAACTGCACCCCTCAAAAAAATGATCAAGGGGCATAGTGATCATTTTGACCCCAGATATGCTTTCCAAAATGAAATGCAAAATGAAAATTGAAATTTCTCAGATCTATGCTAGTTCAGTGTCCAATATATCATGCTCAGCTTGAGGCACTGCAAAAAGTCAGCTGTCCAGTTATTATTCTCTGGTTCCTCATTTTGGAAACCCCCTACATACCAGTCCTAATCTTTTGCCTGCAAGTAGACGGGCTCAGAAGTGAAAGAGCGCCATGCACATTGCAGGCCTATTTACACTGCATTGACAGGTAATTACAGAGGCTAGAGGTAAAATTAAACAATTTGACCCCGAATATACCAACCCATTTTGGAAAGTGCACCCCTCAAGGAGGTTTATCAAGGGGAATGCTGACCGTTTTGAGTGGAATAGTGCTTCCCAAAAATAATTGTGCAAAGTGAGGTTTGATCATTTTGAAGAAATATGCCATTTCAGTGCCGAGGGACTGGTTTTGGAAGCCATGTCGCTTTTGCAAAGTCCCAGAGTTGTCAATAAAGTGAAATTCCCCAAGAGCCGACCCCATTTTATACACTTCACCCCTCAGGAAATGTATCAATAGGAGTAGTGAGCATTTGTAACCCTTGAGTGTTGTTTTAGGTAGTTTTCAGAAATAAAAGCACGGCTGATAGTGAAAAGTAAAAATTGCAATTTTTCCAGAGATACACCATTTGAGTGCCCAATATGTCACACCCAGCTTGTGTGAGCAGAGACACACTCTCCAAACACTGTTAAGCAGGTTATCCTGGGTACAACAGAATTTGGAGTGTTCATATTTGACACCAGTTGGACACAAGATATTGCAGACTGAGCTTACATATATCTGGTAAAATTGCAATTTTCACTTTTCACAATGATTTCCGCATTCATTTTTGGAAAAAAAAATTCAATTCAACACTTGAGGGGTGGGGGTGGAGTAAAAAGCTCACTCACTACACTCTCAATCAACTTCTGACCAAATCCTGACTGATAGCAGTCCATTCTTGCAGAATCAATGCTTTAATTTTGTCTGAATTTGTTGGTTTTTGTTTGTCCACCCGTCTCTTGATGATTGACCACAAGTTCTCAATGGGATTAAGATCTGGGAGTTTCCAGGCCATGGACCCAAAATCTCTATGTTTTGTTCCCTGAGCCATTTAGTTATCACCTTTGCTTTATGGCAAGGTGCTCCATCATGCTGGAAAAGGCATTGTTGAGCGCCAAACTGCTCTTGGACGGTTGGGAGAAGTTGCTCTGGAGGACATTCTGGTACCATTCTTTATTCATGGCTGTGTTTTTAGGCAAGACTGTGAGAGAGCCGATTCCCTTGGCTGAGAAGCAACCCCACACATGAATGGTTTCAGGATGCTTTACAGTTGGCATGAGACAAGACTGGTGGTAGCGCTCACCTCTTCTTCTCCGAATAAGCTGTTTTCCAGATGTTCCAAACAATCGAAAAGGGGATTCATCAGAGAAAATGACTTTACCCCAGTCCTCAGCAGTCCACTCCCTGTGTGACATCCAGAATATCAGTCTGTCCCTGATGTTTTTTCTGGAGAGAAGTGGCTTCTTTGCTGCCCTCCTTGAGACCAGGCCTTGCTCCAAGAGTCTCCGCCTCACAGTACCTGCCTGCTGCCATTCCTCAGCAAGCTCTGCACTGCTGGTAGCCCGATCCCGCAGCTGAAACACTTTTAAGAGACGGTCCTGCCGCTTGCTGGTCTTTCTTGGGCGCCCTGGAGCCTTTTTGGCACCAATGGAACCTCTCTCCTTGAAGTTCTTGATGATGCGATAGATTGTTGACTGAGGTGCAATCTTTCTAGCTGCAATACTCTTCCCAGTTAGGCCATTTTTGTGCAGTGCAATGATGACTGCACGTGTTTCTTTAGAGATAACCATGGTTAACAGAAGAGAAACAATGATGGCAAGCACCAGCCCCCTTTTAAAGTGTCCAGTGGTGTCATTCTTACTTAATCCATGACAGATTGATCCTCCAGCCATGTCCTCATCAACACCCACACCTGTGTTAATGGAGCAATCACTGAAACGATGTTAGGTGACCCTTTTAAGGCAGGGCTGCAATGATGTTGAAATATTGACTTTGCAAGTAATTGCTGTTAAGCTGTCACTCTTTATAACATTCTGGAGTATATTAAAATTGATTAGAAACACTGAAGCAGAAGACTTTGCAATATTTCTCTGTATGATTTTAAAACTTTTGGCCATGATAGATATATATATATATATATATATATATATATATATATGTATGTGTTTCTAAACTGCTGTTTGGGCACACAATAGGATGCAGATGTGAAGAAGCGCTTTGACTTTTTGAGCGCAGATTTAGATTATATGCTTGGACACAATGTCACCTTTGTAGAGCCTTGCTGCTGCAAAGTGGAATCTCTAGAAGTGACCACATTTTAAAACTGCACACCTCAAAGAATATATTTATGGGACATAGTGAGCATAAGTTTTCCCAGATATGAATGCACAGTGCATGGTGAAAAGTGAATATGTAGCTGTGTGGGGTACATTGGGTACACCAAATTCCCCCTATTTTCCCACTAGTTCCCTAGGTTTGGGGGAGCCATTCTGGGATGGTCACTTCCGGTGTCTTTTCCCTCGTAATCTCTAAACTGGTGGTGTACTATAAGTACTCTTGCATGGCTTATACCCACTCCCTTCCTGCCACAGAGTCTTGTCCTAATAATGTGGTGATTTGGTTTTTTTTTTTTTTTTAGAACCATAGATGAGGTTGTAAGGGGGGGGGGTTGGGGGATCCAAGCTGAGCTTTCACACCAGGTCCCAGGTCCCAAGAAAGAATTTGCGCCATAGGTCTCAGTGGGAGGTACGTGGTCTTGTTAGATGTAGTCTCTTATGGGTCATTTCTTCTATATTGCAATCAAACTGAAATGAAGAGGAAAGTTCTGTCATAGTTAAAGGGCAGCTGGATTTCTAGGATCTAGCCATCATGAGGCGTGCAGCTAAGGTTATACTACCCACCATTTTTCTGCCCAGGTTAGGACAGAAACTATATACTATGGGATATCCCCACCATACATGGAAATAAGAACCAACGTGACCACATCCCCGCCAGCACGATGGGGAATATTCAGAGATAAATCTGGTTAACTGTATGGGGGTTCTGTACTATTGAAGCAGTAATTTGTAGTTAACTCCCCAATCGGTAGAACTCTTAGAAATTTTAGCTACCCATTGGAGGCCTAGATGCCAATCTGCCAGCTGTTATTGGACTTGCAGGTCTGTCTCCCATCTTAGGATATGCCCCTGGCTTAGATCGCAAGGGGCCAGCAGGTAGTAGAGCGTAAAAGGTTGATGTTCCTATAGATTTATCCAAGTCAGACAGAAAATGAGAGTAAGCTGAGGTGGGAAAGAAATGATTAGTGAGAAGAGAAGGTCTCAAAATATTTCTCAACTGTAAGTATTTATAAAAGTCCCTATAAGGTAGGCGATATGTACTAGTAAGATCATGGAAAGGCAACATCATATCGTCTTTGAATAAGTGACAAATATGAGTGATCACCTGATGAATCCAATTTGTTAAAAACAGGGAAGGCTGAAATGTAAGTAAGTATTGTAATGGCAAGGACAGTAGGGATTTAGTGCTTTCCTTACAATTAGTCCTAAGGAGTTAGGCCTAAGCGTTTCTAGATCTTGCTATAGATTGGAGTATACAGCACAGCCTCAAGGAGGACAGAGAGGAAGACTTAAGGAGGGAAATTAGTGGGAACTCGGCTGCCTCTCTTTCAATGCATACCCTTTCTAAAGATGATATATCAGACCACTAATGTGTAGGTTGGGTCAGAACAGTAGCGATATAGTACTTCTTAATGTCAGGGAGTGTCATTTCCATTCAGAGAGGAAGCTGAAGTTAACATCCTTGCAGATGGTACCAAATATAAAGCAAGTATAGCAGATTTATTGTGGTCCTGCAAACCAGGTGTAAGGGAATTGCCAGTTGAGCAATTCCCCAGTGCTGCTGCAGAAACCTGAGAGGAAGCGAATACAGAGACAGTGAGCCCTAAAGTTGACCCAGACCCTGTCCCTGCCTACTTGTCTCACTGTCCTAATGACAGGAACAACTTGGAGCCGCTCCCTACTCTGAATAAGTGACAACACAGAACGCAGACAGGACAAACAACAACAAAAGGGAGGTCAGCTAGCCAAGGGGTCGGTAACAGTCGAGCAATGCAGTACAGAATCACAATCCAAGAGAATAGTCAAAGCCAGAGGTTAGGAATAAGAATACAGGTAATAGCAGAAAAGGAGCTAGCAGGGACAAGTCACAAGACAGAATCTCAATAGCCAGCAACCATATGTGAGCAGATGACCTGTTTATCGCAAGTCCAGGACCTGCCCCAGACTTGATTGGAAGACATGCTGCCATTCACACAGGCAAGGCTAAGTTTAACTATTTGAGGAGCAGAAGAAACAAGGTGCAAGAGACGGGTGTGGCTGAAATTCAATTACATAGTCTAGGACAGTGTTCAGACTGAGCAACAAGAACCTTAAGCAAGGAATCAAACTGAACACGCCTCCTTCGCCGCAGCGTGCGAGCGGAGGGTGGCGCAGAGACCCGAACAGGCAGAGACGTTACACCAGGATTGGGCAGCAGTTTTTGGTAGGTGTGGCCAAAATGCTGCAGAAATGCTTTGAAAAATACAAGTGTTAATAGTTCATTTTGTTCCATTGACACAAAGCAAGGTGAATAAACAAAAGAGAAATCTAAATCAAATCAATATTTGGTATGACCACCCTTTGCCTTCAAAGTAGCATCAATTCTTCTAGGTGCACTTGCAGACAGTTTTTGAAGAAACTCAGCAGGGAGGTTGTTCCAAACATCTTTGAGAACTAAACACAGATCACCTGTGGATGTAGGCTTGCTCAAATCCTTCTGTCTCTTCATGTAATCCTAGACAGACTGGATGATGTTGAGATCAGAGCTCCGTGGCAGCCATATCATCAATTTCAGGATTCCTCCTTCAAAGGGTGACCACACCAAATATTGATTTCATTTAGATTTCTCCTATGTTCATTGACTTCATTTTGTGAATTGACAAAAATAACCTATTAACACTTGTATTTTTCAAAACATTTTTAATTTGCAGCATTTTTGCCACACCTGCCTCAGCGTTTTATACGGTTCTTAAAATCTGTACATATATATAAATTAAAGCATTTATGATTGAAGCTGCAATATTTGGGGAGTAATATTAAAAGTAGGGAGACATCCAGGCATATCAGATGCACCAAATGGGCTCATATGCTGGCTTCTCCTGACTGTATGGACACATGTGGTACGTATGCGCTCTCAGCATATTTGATAATGGCATAGTAATTTTCGTATCATGCATTTATATACTTAATAAGCCCTGGTGGCATTAATGTGTATATTACACCTCAACTCTCTAGATACACTTAATAACTTCCTTTTGTTTGTGCATAATGATAAAGGACCTGCCCATACAAGATTCAGTAGGAAGGCAAAATGCCAGTCATTAAGGGGTTAATGCTTAGGAACACTGTTGGGCAGTAACCATCTACAGTAACTATGGCAACTGTGCTGATGTCATAAACACATGCCTATGACCTAAAGAACCCATTAGGGAAAATTCCAGAACAGAAGGGCATACAGCCATATGCAGTTCCAGACTTGATGTGTGTGGAGACCTGGAGCTTCATCACTCCACAATCTGTGAGGGAAAAAGGGGACATCCGCCTAGCCAGCCAGATCAGCCATATTCATCTAGCCAGCCATATCAGCCATATCCTCCTAGCCAGCCAGATCAGCCTTATACTCCTAGCCAGCCGCCCAGATTAGCCCTAGCGATCAATGGGGTGACAGATGTTGCAGCCAGATCTTCCTCACATCCGGTACAAGCTGCGTCACTTTTATGTGTGAGGCCTGGAGAGGTCACATTTGGCTATCTCCACAAGGCGCTTGCACAGGGCTTTTGCCCTTGCTTTGTTTAATACTGTATAACTCTTCATCAATCTGTTTATTTGACCGTTTAACCTGTATGACACTATCGTATGTCACTGCTATTATATCTCTAGTGGATGTATATTATGTCTCACTATAAATATGGTCAAATTCTGATAAAATATACTGTTACATGTTGGCAATAACCTTCTAAGCCCAAGGGAAGGGCAATCCTCCAGCCATGGTTCCCTAGAGGTTTCCTCCACAGGGGGTTTTCCTCTCCTGAGTGCTGGAGGGTGACTCTTTGTGAGTCGGGGGTACGCCATTTTCAGTGTCTTTTTCATAGCAATTGGCCTGATTCTAAATTTGAGACACTGATTGAAATAATTCTAATGTGATTTACAATAAAGTTTTTTTTTTCATTTTAACACCTGATTAAAGTGTTTGTGCATTTTTTCTGCAATATTTAGTTGGTGTGATTTTACTTGGGAGTCAGGATAGATGAAAAATGTCATAATAGAGAAGCCAGATATACAGTGGGTGTGTTTCTAACCCTGTGCTGGAAAACAAGGACTGATGTGGCACATCTTTGGCACAGGATTTTAAAGGTCTATATCAAGGTCCACTTTAACCATAGGGCCAACGGTGCACTTGCACCGGGCCCTATGGCTGGGTGGGGGGCCCCGCACCTTTGACAGCAGGACAGTCCCTAATTTTGCTGTACCCGTCTATCCAGGGCAGATGTCCTGGGATCAGGAGGCGCGATGTAGTGATGTCACTCACATTGTGCTCACTTACTCCTAGAAAACTGGGGGAACGGGGAGAGGATTGAGGCATAAGGTTTAAGGGTTTTGATTGATATATACAGTGGGGGACACAAACTATGGAGGCAACCTGGGTGGGACATGATACCGTGGGGGCAACCTGGGGTGAGGACATGTGATACTGTGGGGGCAACCTGGAGGGGGACATGAATCTGTGGGGGGCAACCCGGAGGGGAAGATGAGATACTGCAGGGAAAACCTGTGGTAAGGACATGATGCAGTGGGGGAACCTGGGTTAAGGACATGAATCTGTGGGGGCAACCTGGGTTAAGGACAAGGAATCTGTGGGGGCAACCTGGAGGGGGACATGAATCTGTGGGGGCAACTGGAAGGGGAACATGAATCTGTGGGGGGCAACCTGGAGGGGGGGGACATGAATCTTTGGGGGGCACTCCCCAGAGGGGGACATGAATCTGTGGGGGCACATGATACTGTGGGGCAACCTGGGGTGAGGACATGATAATGTGGGAGTCAGCCTGGGGTGAGGACATGAATCTGTGGGGGGCAACCTGGAGGGGGGACATTATAAGTGGCAACTAGAGGGGGACATTATAAGGGGCATATTGTATGGGGCCACTAGGGAGCCATTGACTGAATGTGAGAGCCACTAAGGGGTGTTATACTATGAGGGAGCATTATAATTTGTGGGAGGTCAGGTATTTCTAGGTGGCGGTGATGGGGGGGACCCACTTATGAAATCTTTACACAGGGACCACTAATGTGTTAAAACCCTGGTCTATATGTTAGAAACTGCCCATAAATCACCCTCATTTATAAATACTGCAACCCTCAAATAATTCAAAACAACATTTGGGAAGTTGGTTCAACCTTTAAGCGCCTCACTGGAGATTTTCGCTAAGTGGAGGTGGTCTTTAGATATTTCATTAACTTTTTTATATAATAATACATCCATGAGCCTAATTTTACACTCACACGGGGTTAAGGTGAAAAGCATCTCAAAATTTGATATGCAATTTCTGCTTTTGGAGGGCAAAATCATTTCTCAGGTGCCATGACGCATTTACAGAGCCCCCAAGGTGCCTTTGCAGTGGAGAGTACCAAGAAGTGACCTCATTTTTGGAAACTCCAACTTCAAAAAAAAAATGATCAAGGGGCATAGTGATCATTTTGACCCCAGATATGCTTTCCAAAATGAAATGCAAAATGAAAATAGTGAAATTTCCCAGATCTATGCTAGTTCAGTGTCCAATATATCATGCTCAGCTTGAGGCACTGCAAAAAGTCAGCTGTCCAGTTATTATTCTCTGGTTCCTCATTTGGAAACCCCCTACAGGGGTCCCTAATCTTTTGCCCGCAAATATGACTGGGCTCAGAAGTGAAAGAGCGCCATGCACATTGCAGGCCTATTTACACTGCATTGACAGGTAATTGCAGAGGCTCTGAGGTAAAATTAAACAATTTCGAATATACCAACCCATTTTGGAAAGCACCCCCCAAGGAGTTTATCAAGGGGAATGCTGACCGTTTTGAGTGGAATAGTGCTTCCCAAAAATAATTGTGCAAAGTGAAATTTGATCATTTTGAAGAAATATGCCATTTCAGTGCACCGAGGATGGTTTTTGGAAGCCATGCTTCTTTTGTGGTAAAGTCCCAGAGTTGTCAATAAAGTGAAATTCCCCAAGAAGCACTCCTATTTTGTAAACTACACCTCAGGAAATGTATCAATAGGAGTAGTGAGCATTTGTAACCCTTGAGTGTTGTTTTTAATTTGGCCTAGAAATAAAAGCACGGTTGATAGTGAAAAGTAAAAATTGCAATTTTTCAGAGATACACCATTTGAGTGCCTAATATGTCGCACCCAGCTATGTCAGCAGAGACACACTCTCCAAACACTGTTAAGCAAGTATCCTGGGTACAACAGAATTTGGAGTGTTCACATTTTGGACAATTAGTTGACACAAGATATTGCAGACTGAGCTTACATATATACCTGGTAAAATTGCAATTTTCACTTTTCACAATGATTTCGTATCTATTTTTGGAAAAACTAATTCAACACTTGAGGGTGGGGGGGGGTGGATAAAAATGCTCACTTCGATTTTTAGTTTCAAACAGCAATTTATACCCACATAGATATTTACACTTCAGTTACCCTAGGGGCAACAATACATATATATACGTATATGTATATGGGCATAAACTGCTGTTTGGGCACACAATAGGATGCAGATATGAAGAACGCTCTTTGTCTTTTTGAGCGCAGATTTAGATTATTTGTCAGACACAATGTCACCTTTGCAGAGCTCCTAAGCGTCGGTAAAGTGGAATCCCCAGGGAAGTGACCACATTTGAAAACTGCACACCAAAGAATATATTATGGGACATAGTGAGCATAATGTTTTCCCAGATATGAATGCACAGTGCATGGTGAAAAGTGAATATGTAAGCTGTGTGGGGTACATTGGGTAGACCAAATTCCCCACTATTTTCCCACTAATTCCTAGGGTTGGGGGGCCATTCTGGGATGGTCACTTCCGGTGTCTTTTCCCTGTAATCTCTAAACTGGTGGTGTACTATAAGTATTCTTGCACGGCTTATACACTCCCTTCCTGCCACAGAGAGTCTTGTCCTAGTAATGTGGTGATTTGGGGTTTTTTTTTTTTAGAACCATAGATGAGGTTGTTGGTGGGGTGTTAGGGGATCCAAGCTGAGCTTTCACACCAGGTCCCAGGTCCCAAGAAAGAATTTGCGCCATAGGTCTCAGTGGGAGGTACGTGGTCTTGTTAGATGTAGTCTCTTATGGGTCATTTCTTCTATATTGCAATCAAACTGCAATGAAGAGGAAAGTTCTGTCATAGTTAAAGGGCAGCTGGATTTCTAGGATCTAGCCATCATGAGGCGTGCAGCTAAGGTTATACTACCCACCATTTTTCTGCCCAGGTTAGGACAGAAACTATATACTATGGGATATCCCCACCATACATGGAAATAAGAACCAACGTGACCACATCCCCGCCAGCACGATGGGGAATATTCAGAGATAAATCTGGTTAACTGTATGGGGGTTCTGTACTATTGAAGCAGTAATTTGTGAGTTAACTCCCAATCTTAGAACTCTTAGAAATTTTAGCTACCCATTGGAGGCCTGATGCCAATCTGCCAGCTGTTATTGGACTTGCAGGTCTGTCTCCCATCTTAGGATATGCCCTGGCTTAGATCGCAAGGGGCCAGCAGGTAGTAGAGCGTGTAAGAGGTTTATATTCCTATAGATTTATCCAAGTCAGACAGAAAATGAGAGTAAGCTGAGGTGGGAAAGAAATGATTAGTGAGAAGAGAAGGTGACAAAATATTTGTCAACTGTAAGTATTTATAAAAGTCCCTATAAGGTAGGCGATTGTACTAGTAAGATCATGGAAAGGACAACACAGATCTTCTTTGAATAAGTGACAAATATGAGTGATCACCTCATGAATCCAATTTGTTAAAAACAGGGCAATGCAGAAATGCACAATCCAAGTATTGTAATGGCAAGGACAGTAGGGATTTAGTGCTTTCCAGAAAATTAGTCCTAGCAGGAGACAGTCACAAGACAGTTTCTAGATCTTGCAATAGGTGTGGAGATGACAGTTTAGCCTCAAGGAGGACAGAGAGGAAGACTTAAGGAGGGCAATTGCCATTCACACAGGCAAGGCTAAGTTTAACTATTTGAGGAGCAGAAGAAACAAGGTGCAACAGGTGAAATTCAATTACAATAGTCTAGGACAGTGTTCAGACTGAGCAACAAAGAACCTTAAGCGCAAGGAATCAAACTGAACACGCCTCCTTCGCCGCAGCGTGCGCGGGGGGGTGGCGCGGGGGGGGGGGGGGGGCCCGAACAGGCAGAGACGTTACACCAGGATTGGGCAGCAGTTTTTGGTAGGTGTGGCCAAAATGCTGCAGAAATGCTTTGAAAAATACAAGTGTTAATAGTTCATTTTGTTCCATTGACACAAAGCAAGGTGAATAAACAAAAGAGAAATCTAAATCAAATCAATATTTGGTATGACCACCCTTTGCCTTCAAAGTAGCATCAATTCTTCTAGGTGCACTTGCAGACAGTTTTTGAAGAAACTCAGCAGGGAGGTTGTTCCAAACATCTTTGAGAACTAAACACAGATCACCTGTGGATGTAGGCTTGCTCAAATCCTTCTGTCTCTTCATGTAATCCTAGACAGACTGGATGATGTTGAGATCAGAGCTCCGTGGCAGCCATATCATCAGTTTCAGGATTCCTCCTTCAAAGGGTGACCACACCAAATATTGATTTCATTTAGATTTCTCCTATGTTCATTGACTTCATTTTGTGAATTGACAAAAATAACCTATTAACACTTGTATTTTTCAAAACATTTTTAATTTGCAGCATTTTTGCCACACCTGCCTCAGCGTTTTATACGGTTCTTAAAATCTGTACATATATATAAATTAAAGCATTTATGATTGAAGCTGCAATATTTGGGGAGTAATATTAAAAGTAGGGAGACATCCAGGCATATCAGATGCACCAAATGGGCTCATATGCTGGCTTCTCCTGACTGTATGGACACATGTGGTACGTATGCGCTCTCAGCATATTTGATAATGGCATAGTAATTTTCGTATCATGCATTTATATACTTAATAAGCCCTGGTGGCATTAATGTGTATATTACACCTCAACTCTCTAGATACACTTAATAACTTCCTTTTGTTTGTGCATAATGATAAAGGACCTGCCCATACAAGATTCAGTAGGAAGGCAAAATGCCAGTCATTAAGGGGTTAATGCTTAGGAACACTGTTGGGCAGTAACCATCTACAGTAACTATGGCAACTGTGCTGATGTCATAAACACATGCCTATGACCTAAAGAACCCATTAGGGAAAATTCCAGAACAGAAGGGCATACAGCCATATGCAGTTCCAGACTTGATGTGTGTGGAGACCTGGAGCTTCATCACTCCACAATCTGTGAGGGAAAAAGGGGACATCCGCCTAGCCAGCCAGATCAGCCATATTCATCTAGCCAGCCATATCAGCCATATCCTCCTAGCCAGCCAGATCAGCCTTATACTCCTAGCCAGCCGCCCAGATTAGCCCTAGCGATCAATGGGGTGACAGATGTTGCAGCCAGATCTTCCTCACATCCGGTACAAGCTGCGTCACTTTTATGTGTGAGGCCTGGAGAGGTCACATTTGGCTATCTCCACAAGGCGCTTGCACAGGGCTTTTGCCCTTGCTTTGTTTAATACTGTATAACTCTTCATCAATCTGTTTATTTGACCGTTTAACCTGTATGACACTATCGTATGTCACTGCTATTATATCTCTAGTGGATATATATTATGTCTCACTATAAATATGGTCAAATTCTGATAAAATATACTGTTACATGTTGGCAATAACCTTCTAAGCCCAAGGGAAGGGCAATCCTCCAGCCATGGTTCCCTAGAGGTTTCCTCCACAGGGGTTTTCCTCTCCTGAGTGCTGGAGGGTGACTCTTTGTGAGTCGGGGGGTACGCCATTTTCAGTGTCTTTTTCATAGCAATTGGCCTGATTCTAAATTTGAGACACTGATTGAAATAATTCTAATGTGATTTACAATAAAGTTTTTTTTTTTCATTTTAACACCTGATTAAAGTGTTTGTGCATTTTTTCTGCAATATTTAGTTGGTGTGATTTTACTTGGGAGTCAGGATAGATGAAAAATGTCATAATAGAGAAGCCAGATATACAGTGGGTGTGTTTCTAACCCTGTGCTGGAAAACAAGGACTTATGTGGCACATCTTTGGCACATTATTTTAAAGGTCTATATCAGGGCCACTTTAACCATAGGGCCAACGGTGCACTTGCACCGGGCCCTATGGTGGGGGGCCCCCCCCCTTTGACAGCAGGACAGTCCTAATTTTGCTGTCCCGCTGTCCAGGGCAGTGTCCTGGGATCAGGAGGCGCGATGTAGTGATGTCACTCACATTGTGCCTGTTACTCCTTGAAAACTGGGGGAACGGGGAAAGGTGAGTATTAAGGTTTGTTTTTTTTTATTTGATGTATACAGTGGGGGACACAAAACTATAGAGGCAACCTGGGTGGGACATGATACCGTGGGGGCAACCTGGGGTGAGGACATGATACTGTGGGGGGCAACCTGGAGGGGGACATGAATCTGTGGGGGGCAACCTGGAGGGGAACATGATACTGCAGGGAAAACCTGTGGTAAGGACATGATGCAGTGGGGGGCAACCTGGGTTAAGGACATGAATCTGTGGGGGGCAACCTGGAGGGGGACATGAATCTGTGGGGGGCAGCCTGGAAGGGGAACATGAATCTGTGGGGGGCAACCTGGAGGGGGGACATGAATCTTTGGGGGGGAGCAACCCAGAGGGGGACATGAATCTGTGGGGGCACATGATACTGTGGGGGCAACCTGGGGTGAGGACATGATACTGTGGGAGTCAACCTGGGGTGAGGACATGAATCTGTGGGGGGCAACCTGGAGGGGGGACATTATAAGTGGCAACTTGAGGGGGACATTATAAGGGGCATATTGTATGGGGCCACTAGGGAGCCATTATACTGTGTGAGAGCCACTAAGGGGGTGTTATACTATGAGGGAGCATTATAATTTGTGGAGGTCAGGTATTTCTAGGTGGCGGTGATGGGGGGGACCCACTTATGAAATCTTTACACAGGGCCCACTAATGTGTTAAAACCCTGGTCTATATGTTAGAAACTGCCCATAAATCACCTCATTCTCAAAACTGCAACCCTCAAATAATTCAAAACAACATTTGGGAAGTTGGTTTAACCTTTAAGCGCCTCACTGGAATTTACGCAAATTGGAGGTGGTCTTTAGATATTTCATTAACTTTTTTTATATAATAATACATCCATTAAGCCCTAAAATTTACACACTCACACGGGGTTAAAGGAGAAAATGCATCTCAAAATTTGATATGCAATTTCTGCTTTTGGAGGGCAGAATCGTTTTCAGGTGCCATGACGCATTTGCAGAGCCCCCAAGGTGCCTTTGCAGTGGAGAGTACCAAGAAGTGACCTCATTTTGGAAACTGCACCCCTCAAAAAAATGATCCAAGGGGCATAGTGATCATTTTGACCCCAGATATGCTTTCCAAAATGAAATGCAAATGAAATTAGTGGGAACTCGGGCTGCCTCTCTTTCAATGCATACCCTTTCTAAAGATGATATATCAGACCACTAATGTGTAGGTTGGGTCAGAACAGTAGCGATATATTACTTCTTAATGTCAGGAAGTGTCTTTTCCATTCTGAGAAGAAGCTGAAGTTAACATCCTTGCAGATGGTACCAAATATAAAGCAAGGATAGCAGATTTATTGTGGTCCTGCAAACCAGGTGTAAGGGAATTGCCAGTTGAGCAATTCCCCAGTGCTGCTGCAGAAACCTGAGAGGAAGCGAATACAGAGACAGTGAGCCCTAAAGTTGACCCAGACCCTGTCCCTGCCTACTTGTCTCACTATCCTAATGACAGGAACAACTTGGAGCCGCTCCCTACTCTGAATAAGTGACAACACAGAACGCAGACAGGACAAACAACAACAAAAGGGAGGTCAGCTAGCCAAGGGGTCGGTAACAGTCGAGCAATGCAGTACAGAATCACAATCCAAGAGAATAGTCAAAGCCAGAGGTCAGGAATAAGAATACAGGTAATAGCAGAAAAGGAGCTAGCAGGGACAAGTCACAAGACAGAATCTCAATAGCCAGCAACCATGTGTGAGCAGATGACCTGTTTATCGCAAGTCCAGGACCTGCCCCAGACTTGATTGGAAGGCATGCTGCCATTCACACAGGCAAGGCTAAGTTTAACTATTTGAGGAGCAGAAGAAACAAGGTGCAAGAGACGGGTGTGGCTGAAATTCAATTACATAGTCTAGGACAGTGTTCAGACTGAGCAACAAGAACCTTAAGCAAGGAATCAAACTGAACACGCCTCCTTCGCCGCAGCGTGCGAGCGGAGGGTGGCGCAGAGACCCGAACAGGCAGAGACGTTACACCAGGATTGGGCAGCAGTTTTTGGTAGGTGTGGCCAAAATGCTGCAGAAATGCTGAGAAAATACAAGTGTTAATAGTTCATTTTGTTCCATTGACACAAAGCAAGGTGAATAAACAAAGAGAAATCTAAATCAAATCAATATTTGGTATGACCACCCTTTGCCTTCAAAGTAGCATCAATTCTTCTAGGTGCACTTGCAGACAGTTTTTGAAGAAACTCAGCAGGGAGGTTGTTCCAAACATCTTTGAGAACTAAACACAGATCACCTGTGGATGTAGGCTTGCTCAAATCCTTCTGTCTCTTCATGTAATCCTAGACAGACTGGATGATGTTGAGATCAGAGCTCCGTGGCAGCCATATCATCAGTTTCCAGGATTCCTCCTTCAAGGGTGACCACACCAAATATTGATTTCATTTAGATTTCTCCTATGTTCATTGACTTCATTTTGTGAATTGACAAAAATAACCTATTAACACTTGTATTTTTCAAAACATTTTTAATTTGCAGCATTTTTACCACACCTGCCTCAGCGTTTTATACGGTTCTTAAAATCTGTACATATATATAAATTAAAGCATTTATGATTGAAGCTGCAATATTTGGGGAGTAATATTAAAAGTAGGGAGACATCCAGGCATATCAGATGCACCAAATGGGCTCATATGCTGGCTTCTCCTGACTGTATGGACACATGTGGTACGTATGCGCTCTCAGCATATTTGATAATGGCATAGTAATTTTCGTATCATGCATTTATATACTTAATAAGCCCTGGTGGCATTAATGTGTATATTACACCTCAACTCTCTAGATACACTTAATAACTTCCTTTTGTTTGTGCATAATGATAAAGGACCTGCCCATACAAGATTCAGTAGGAAGGCAAAATGCCAGTCATTAAGGGGTTAATGCTTAGGAACACTGTTGGGCAGTAACCATCTACAGTAACTATGGCAACTGTGCTGATGTCATAAACACATGCCTATGACCTAAAGAACCCATTAGGGAAAATTCCAGAACAGAAGGGCATACAGCCATATGCAGTTCCAGACTTGATGTGTGTGGAGACCTGGAGCTTCATCACTCCACAATGCCCCCTGTGAGGGGAAAAAAGGGGACATCCGCCTAGCCAGCCAGATCAGCCATATTCATCTAGCCAGCCATATCAGCCATATCCTCCTAGCCAGCCAGATCAGCCTTATACTCCTAGCCAGCCGCCCAGATTAGCCCTAGCGATCAATGGGGTGACAGAAGTTGCAGCCAGATCTTCCTCACATCCGGTACAAGCTGCGTCACTTTTATGTGTGAGGCCTGGAGAAGTCACATTTGGCTATCTCCACAAGGCGCTTGCACAGGGCTTTTGCCCTTGCTTTGTTTAATACTGTATAACTCTTCATCAATCTGTTTATTTGACCATTTAACCTGTATGACACCATCGTATGTCACTGCTATTATATCTCTAGTGGAAATATATTATGTCTCACTATAAATATGGTCAAATTCTGATAAAATATACTGTTACATGTTGGGACAACACCCACACCCAAGGGACAGGGGCAATCCTCCAGCCATGTGTTCCTCCCAACAGGGGTTTTTTTCCTCTCCTGAGTGCTGGAGGGTGACTCTTTGTGAGTCGGGGGTACGCCATTTTCAGTGTCTTTTTCATAGCAATTGGCCTGATTCTAAATTTGAGACACTGATTGAAATAATTCTAATGTGATTTACAATAAAGTTTTTTTTTTTTCATTTTAACACCTGATTAAAGTGTTTGTGCATTTTTCTGCAATATTTAGTTGGTGTGATTTTACTTGGGAGTCAGGATAGATAAAAAATGTCTATATATAGAAGCCAGATATACAGTGGGTGTGTTTCTAACCCTGTGCTGGAAAACAAGGACTTATGTGGCACATCTTTGGCACAGGATTTTAAAGGTCAGTGTAATCAGGGGGCACTTTAACCATAGGCCACAACGTGCACTTTGCACCGGGCCTAGTGGGGTCACGCTGACAGCAGGACAGTCCTAATTTTGCTGTCCCGCTGTCCAGGGCAGTGTCCTGGGATCAGGGCGCGATGTAGTGATGTCACTCACATTGTGCCTATTACTCCTTGAAAACTGGGGGAACGGGGAAAGGTGAGTATTAAGGTTTGTTTTTTTATTTGATATATACAGTGGGGGACACAAAACTATGGAGGCAACCTGGGTGGGACATGATACCGTGGGGGCAACCTGGGGTGAGGACATGATACTGTGGGGGGCAACCTGGGGGAGGGGGGCATGAATCTGTGGGGGGCAACCTGGAGGGGAACATGATACTGCAGGGAAAACCTGTGGTAAGGACATGATGCAGTGGGGGGCAACCTGGGGTTAAGGACATGAATCCTGTGGGGGGCAACCTGGAGGGGGACATGAATCTGTGGGGGGCAGCCTGGAAGGGGAACATGAATCTGTGGGGGGCAACCTGGAGGGGGGGACATGAATCTTTGGGGGGGGCACCCCGAGGGGGGGACATGAATCTGTGGGGGCACATGATACTGTGGGGGCAACCTGGGGTGAGGACATGATACTATGGGAGATCAACCTGGGGTGAGGACATGAATCTGTGGAGGGCAACCTGGAGGGGGGACATTCATAAGTGGCAACTGGGGGGGGGACATTATAAAAGGGCATATTGTATGGCGGGCCACTAGGAGCCATTATACTGTGTGAGAGCCACTAAGGGGTGTTATACTATGAGGGAGCATTATAATTTGTGGAGGTCAGGTATTTCTAGGTGGCGGTGATGGGGGGACCCACTTATGAAATTCTTTACACAGGGCCCACTAATGTGTTAAAACCCTGGTCTATATGTTAGAAACTGCCCATAAATCACCTCATTCTCAAAACTGCAACCCTCAAATAATTCAAAACAACATTTGGGAAGTTGGTTTAACCTTTAAGCGCCTCACTGGTGGTATTACGCAAATTGGAGGTGGTCTTTAGATATTTCATTAACTTTTTTTATATAATAATACATCCATTAAGCCCTAAAATTTACACACTCACACGGGGTTAAAGGGAGAAAATGCATCTCAAAATTTGATATGCAATTTCTGCTTTTTGGAGGGCAGAATCATTTTCAGGTGCCATGACGCATTTGCAGAGCCCCCCCCCAAGGTGCCTTTGCAGTGGAGAGTACCAAGAAGTGACCTCATTTTGGAAACTGCACCCCCTCAAAAAAAATGATCAAGGGGCATAGTGATCATTTTGACCCCAGATATGCTTTCCAAAATGAAATGCAAAATGAAATTAGTGGGAACTCGGCTGCCTCTCTTTCAATGCATACCCTTTCTAAAGATGATATATCAGACCACTAATGTGTAGGTTGGGTCAGAACAGTAGCGATATAGTACTTCTTAATGTCAGGAAGTGTCATTTCCATTCTGAGAAGAAGCTGAAGTTAACATCCTTGCAGATGGTACCAAATATAAAGCAAGTATAGCAGATTTATTGTGGTCCTGCAAACCAGGTGTAAGGGAATTGCCAGTTGAGCAATTCCCCAGTGCTGCTGCAGAAACCTGAGAGGAAGCGAATACAGAGACAGTGAGCCCTAAAGTTGACCCAGACCCTGTCCCTGCCTACTTGTCTCACTGTCCTAATGACAGGAACAACTTGGAGCCGCTCCCTACTCTGAATAAGTGACAACACAGAACGCAGACAGGACAAACAACAACAAAAGGGAGGTCAGCTAGCCAAGGGGTCGGTAACAGTCGAGCAATGCAGTACAGAATCACAATCCAAGAGAATAGTCAAAGCCAGAGGTCAGGAATAAGAATACAGGTAATAGCAGAAAAGGAGCTAGCAGGGACAAGTCACAAGACAGAATCTCAATAGCCAGCAACCATGTGTGAGCAGATGACCTGTTTATCGCAAGTCCAGGACCTGCCCCAGACTTGATTGGAAGGCATGCTGCCATTCACACAGGCAAGGCTAAGTTTAACTATTTGAGGAGCAGAAGAAACAAGGTGCAAGAGACGGGTGTGGCTGAAATTCAATTACATAGTCTAGGACAGTGTTCAGACTGAGCAACAAGAACCTTAAGCAAGGAATCAAACTGAACACGCCTCCTTCGCCGCAGCGTGCGAGCGGAGGGTGGCGCAGAGACCCGAACAGGCAGAGACGTTACACCAGGATTGGGCAGCAGTTTTTGGTAGGTGTGGCCAAAATGCTGCAGAAATGCTTTGAAAAATACAAGTGTTAATAGTTCATTTTGTTCCATTGACACAAAGCAAGGTGAATAAACAAAAGAGAAATCTAAATCAAATCAATATTTGGTATGACCACCCTTTGCCTTCAAAGTAGCATCAATTCTTCTAGGTGCACTTGCAGACAGTTTTTGAAGAAACTCAGCAGGGAGGTTGTTCCAAACATCTTTGAGAACTAAACACAGATCACCTGTGGATGTAGGCTTGCTCAAATCCTTCTGTCTCTTCATGTAATCCTAGACAGACTGGATGATGTTGAGATCAGAGCTCCGTGGCAGCCATATCATCAATTTCAGGATTCCTCCTTCAAAGGGTGACCACACCAAATATTGATTTCATTTAGATTTCTCCTATGTTCATTGACTTCATTTTGTGAATTGACAAAAATAACCTATTAACACTTGTATTTTTCAAAACATTTTTAATTTGCAGCATTTTTGCCACACCTGCCTCAGCGTTTTATACGGTTCTTAAAATCTGTACATATATATAAATTAAAGCATTTATGATTGAAGCTGCAATATTTGGGGAGTAATATTAAAAGTAGGGAGACATCCAGGCATATCAGATGCACCAAATGGGCTCATATGCTGGCTTCTCCTGACTGTATGGACACATGTGGTACGTATGCGCTCTCAGCATATTTGATAATGGCATAGTAATTTTCGTATCATGCATTTATATACTTAATAAGCCCTGGTGGCATTAATGTGTATATTACACCTCAACTCTCTAGATACACTTAATAACTTCCTTTTGTTTGTGCATAATGATAAAGGACCTGCCCATACAAGATTCAGTAGGAAGGCAAAATGCCAGTCATTAAGGGGTTAATGCTTAGGAACACTGTTGGGCAGTAACCATCTACAGTAACTATGGCAACTGTGCTGATGTCATAAACACATGCCTATGACCTAAAGAACCCATTAGGGAAAATTCCAGAACAGAAGGGCATACAGCCATATGCAGTTCCAGACTTGATGTGTGTGGAGACCTGGAGCTTCATCACTCCACAATCTGTGAGGGAAAAAGGGGACATCCGCCTAGCCAGCCAGATCAGCCATATTCATCTAGCCAGCCATATCAGCCATATCCTCCTAGCCAGCCAGATCAGCCTTATACTCCTAGCCAGCCGCCCAGATTAGCCCTAGCGATCAATGGGGTGACAGATGTTGCAGCCAGATCTTCCTCACATCCGGTACAAGCTGCGTCACTTTTATGTGTGAGGCCTGGAGAGGTCACATTTGGCTATCTCCACAAGGCGCTTGCACAGGGCTTTTGCCCTTGCTTTGTTTAATACTGTATAACTCTTCATCAATCTGTTTATTTGACCGTTTAACCTGTATGACACCATCGTATGTCACTGCTATTATATCTCTAGTGGATATATATTATGTCTCACTATAAATATGGTCAAATTCTGATAAAATATACTGTTACATGTTGGCAATAACCTTCTAAGCCCAAGGGAAGGGCAATCCTCCAGCCATGGTTCCCTAGAGGTTTCCTCCACAGGGGGTTTTCCTCTCCTGAGTGCTGGAGGGTGACTCTTTGTGAGTCGGGGGGTACGCCATTTTCAGTGTCTTTTTCATAGCAATTGGCCTGATTCTAAATTTGAGACACTGATTGAAATAATTCTAATGTGATTTACAATAAAGTTTTTTTTTTCATTTTAACACCTGATTAAAGTGTTTGTGCATTTTTTCTGCAATATTTAGTTGGTGTGATTTTACTTGGGAGTCAGGATAGATGAAAAATGTCATAATAGAGAAGCCAGATATACAGTGGGTGTGTTTCTAACCCTGTGCTGGAAAACAAGGACTTATGTGGCACATCTTTGGCACAGGATTTTAAAGGTCTATATCAGGGCCACTTTAACCATAGGGCCAACGGTGCACTTGCACCCGGGGCCGCTGTGGTAGTGGGGGGCCCCCTTTGACAGCAGGACAGTCCTAATTTTGCTGTCCCGCTGTCCAGGGCAGTGTCCTGGGATCAGGAGGCGCGATGTAGTGATGTCACTCACATTGTGCCTGTTACTCCTTGAAAACTGGGGGAACGGGGAAAGGTGAGTATTAAGGTTTGTTTTTTTTATTTGATATATACAGTGGGGGACACAAAACTATGGAGGCAACCTGGGTGGGACATGATACCGTGGGGGCAACCTGGGGTGAGGACATGATACTGTGGGGGGCAACCTGGAGGGGGACATGAATCTGTGGGGGGCAACCTGGAGGGGAACATGATACTGCAGGGAAAACCTGTGGTAAGGACATGATGCAGTGGGGGGCAACCTGGGTTAAGGACATGAATCTGTGGGGGGCAACCTGGGGAGGGGGACATGAATCTGTGGGGGGCAGCCTGGAAGGGGAACATGAATCTGTGGGGGGCAACCTGGAGGGGGGGACATGAATCTTTGGGGGGGAGCACCCCAGAGGGGGGACATGAATCTGTGGGGGCACATGATACTGTGGGGGCAACCTGGGGTGAGGACATGATACTGTGGGGGTCAACCTGGGGTGAGGACATGAATCTGTGGGGGGCAACCTGGAGGGGGACATTATAAGTGGCAACTTGAGGGGGACATTATAAGGGGCATATTGTATGGGGCCACTAGGGAGCCATTATACTGTGTGAGAGCCACTAAGGGGTGTTATACTATGAGGGAGCATTATAATTTGTGGAGGTCAGGTATTTCTAGGTGGCGGTGATGGGGGGGACCCACTTATGAAATCTTTACACAGGGCCCACTAATGTGTTAAAACCCTGGTCTATATGTTAGAAACTGCCCATAAATCACCTCATTCTCAAAACTGCAACCCTCAAATAATTCAAAACAACATTTGGGAAGTTGGTTTAACCTTTAAGCGCCTCACTGGAATTTACGCAAATTGGAGGTGGTCTTTAGATATTTCATTAACTTTTTTTATATAATAATACATCCATTAAGCCCTAAAATTTACACACTCACACGGGGTTAAAGGAGAAAATGCATCTCAAAATTTGATATGCAATTTCTGCTTTTGGAGGGCAGAATCATTTTCAGGTGCCATGACGCATTTGCAGAGCCCCCAAGGTGCCTTTGCAGTGGAGAGTACCAAGAAGTGACCTCATTTTGGAAACTGCACCCCTCAAAAAAATGATCAAGGGGCATAGTGATCATTTTGACCCCAGATATGCTTTCCAAAATGAAATGCAAAATGAAAATTGAAATTTCCCAGATCTATGCTAGTTCAGTGTCCAATATATCATGCTCAGCTTGGGGCACTGCAAAAAGTCAGCTGTCCAGTTATTATTCTCTGGTTCCTCATTTTGGAAACCCCTACATGCAGTCCTAATCTTTTGCCTGCAAATATGACTGGGCTCAGAAGTGAAAGAGCGCCATGCACATTGGAGGCCTATTTACACTGCATTGACAGGTAATTGCAGAGGCTCTGAGATAAAATTAAACAATTTGACCCCGAATATACCAACCCATTTTGGAAAGTGCACCCCCCAAGGAGTTTATCAAGGGGAATGCTGACCGTTTTGGTGGAATAGTGCTTCCCAAAAATAATTGTGCAAAGTGAAATTTGATCATTTTGAAGAAATATGCCATTTCAGTGCACCGAGGACTGGTTTTTGGAAGCCATGTCGCTTTTACAAAGTCCCAGAGTTGTCAATAGTGAAATTCCCCAAGAAGTGTACCCAATTTTGTAAACTACACCCCTCAGGAAATGTATCAATAGGAGTAGTGAGCATTTGTTAACCCTTGAGTGTTGTTTTAATTTAGTTTCCAGAAATAAAAGCACGGCTGATAGTGAAAAGTAAAATTGCAATTTTTCCAGAGATACACCATTTGAGTGCCCAATATGTCGCACTTAACTTGTGTCAGCAGAGACACACTCTCCAAACACTGTTAAGCAGGTTATCCTGGGTACAACAGAATTTGGAGTGTTCATATTTGACACCAGTTGGACACAAGATATTGCAGACTGAGCTTACATATATCTGGTAAGATGCAATTTTTCACTTTTCACAATGATTTGCGCATTCATTTTTTGGAAAAAAAATTCAATTCAACACTTGAGGGTGGGGGGGTGGATAAAAATGCTCACTACACCCCTGCCCAACAACAATTTATACCCACATAGGACATTGACACTTCAGTTACCCTAGGAGCAACAATATATATATGGCCAAAAGTTTTGAGAATGACACAAATATTATATTTTCACATGATCTGCTGCCCTCTGGTTTTTATGTGTGTTTGTCAGATGTTTTTATCACATACAGAAATATAATTGCATTCATATTATGAGTAACAGATTTATATTGACAGTTAGAATGGTTAATGCACCAAATATCAATATTTGCAGATTTCCCTTCTTCTTCAGGACCCTGCAATTTCCTGGCATGCTCTCAATCAACTTCACTCAAATCCTGACTGATAGCAGTCCATTCTCCAGAATCAATGCTTTAATTTTGTCTGAATTTGTTGGTTTTTGTTTGTCCACCCGTCTCTTGATGATTGACCACAAGTTCTCAATGGGATTAAGATCTGGGGAGTTTCCAGGCCATGACCCAAAATTTCATGTTTTGTTCCCCTGAGCCATTTAGTTATCACCTTTGCTTTATGGCAAGGTGCTCCATCATGCTGGAAAAGGCATTGTTGAGCTCAAACTGCTCTGGGACGGTTGGGAGAAGTTGCTCTTGGAGGACATTCTGGTACCATTCTTTATTCACGGGGCTGTTTTTAGCAAGACTGTGTATATTTATCTTGGCTGAGAAGCAACCCCACACATGAATGGTTTCCAGGATGCTTTACAGTTGGCATGAGACAAGACTGGTGGTAGCGCTCACCTCTTCTTCTCCGGCTGTTTTCCAGATGTTCCAAAACAATCGAAAAGGGATTCATCAGAGAAAATGACTTTACCCTGTGTCCTCAGCAGTCCACTCCCTGTACCTGGCAGAATATCAGTCTGTCCCTGATGTTTTTTCTGGAGAGAAGTGGCTTCTTTGCTGCCCTCCTTGAGACCAGGCCTTGCCTCCAAGAGTCTCCGCCTAAGTGCGTGTGATGCACTCACACCTGCCTGCTGCCATTCCCTCAGCAAGCTCTGCACTGCTGGTAGCCCGATCCCGCAGCTGAAACACTTTTAAGAGACGGCTCCTGCCGCTTGCTGGTCTTTCTTGGGCGCCTCTGGAGCCTTTTTTGGCACCAATGGAACCTCTCTCCTTGAAGTTCTTGATGATGCGATAGATTGTTGACTGAGGTGCAATCTTTCTAGCTGCAATACTCTTCCCAGTTAGGCCATTTTGTGCAGTGCAATGATGACTGCACGTGTTTCTTTAGAGATAACCATGGTTAACGGAAGAGAAACAATGATGGCAAGCACCAGCTCCTTTTAAAGTGTCCAGTGGTGCCATTCTTACTTAATCATGACAGATTGATCTCCAGCCCTGTCCTCATCAAGCCCACACCTGTGTTAATGGAGCAATCACTGAAACGATGTTAGGTGGTCCTTTTAAGGCAGGGCTGCAATGATGTTGAAATGTGTTTTGGAGGGATAAAGTTCATTTTCTAGGCAAATATTTTTGCAAGTAATTGCTGTTAAGCTGATCACTCTTTATAACATTCTGGAGTATATGCAAATTGCCATTAGAAACACTGAAGCAGTAGACTTTCAAAAATTAATATTTGTATTAAAACTTTTGGCCATTTTTGTATATATATATATATATATATATATATATATATATGTATATGGGGATAAATGAAAAATGTCACACAATAGGATGCCAGATGTGAAGAACGCTCTTTGACTTTTTGAGCTCAGATTTAGATTATTTGGTTCTTTGGACACAATGTCACCTTTGCAGAGCTCCTAAGCTGCCGGTAAAGTGGAATCCCCAGGACAGTGACCACATTTTGAAAACTGCACACCTCAAAGAATATATTATGGGATCATAGTGAGCATAAGTTTTCCCAGATATGAATGCACAGTGCATGGTGAAAAGTGAATATGTAAGCTGTGTGGGGTACATTGGGTACACCAAATTCTCCACTATTTTCCCACTAATTCCTAGGGTTGGGGGGCATTCTGGGATGGTCACTTCCGGTGTCTTTTCCCCGTAATCTCTAAACTGGTGGTGTACTATAAGTACTCTTGCACAACTTATACACTCCCTTCCTGCCACAGAGAGTCTTGTCCTAGTAATGTGGTGATTTGGGGTTTTTTTTTTTAAGAACCATAGATGAGGTTGTAAGGGGGGTTGGGGGATCCAAGCTGAGCTTTCACACCAGGTCCCAGGTCCCAAGAAAGAATTTGCGCCATAGGTCTCAGTGGGAGGTACGTGGTCTTGTTAGATGTAGTCTCTTATGGGTCATTTCTTCTATATTGCAATCAAACTGCAATGAAGAGGAAAGTTCTGTCATAGTTAAAGGGCAGCTGGATTTCTAGGATCTAGCCATCATGAGGTGTGCAGCTAAGGTTATACTACCCACCATTTTTCTGCCCAGGTTAGGACAGAAACTATATACTATGGGATATCCCCACCATACATGGAAATAAGAACCAACGTGACCACATCCCCGCCAGCACGATGGGGAATATTCAGAGATAAATCTGGTTAACTGTATGGGGGTTCTGTACTGTTGAAGCAGTAATTTGTGAGTTAACTCCCAATCGGTAGAACTCTTAGAAATTTTAGCTACCCATTGGAGGCCTAGATGCCAATCTGCCAGCTGTTATTGGACTTGCAGGTCTGTCTCCCATCTTAGGATATGCCCTGGCTTATGATCGCAAGGGGCCAGCAGGTAGTATTCTCAAAAGGTTTATATTCCTATAGATTTATCCAAGTCAGACAGAAAATGAGAGTAAGCTGAGGTGGGGGAAAGAAATGATTAGTGAGAAGAGAAGGTCTCAAAATATTTCTCAACTGTAAGTATTTATAAAAGTCCCTATAAGGTAGGCGATATGTACTAGTAAGATCATGGAAAGGCAACATCATATCGTCTTTGAATAAGTGACAAATACTGCTGATCACCTGATGAATCCAATTTGTTAAAAACAGGGAAGGCTGAAATGCAAGTAAGTATTGTAATGGCAAGGACAGTAGGGATTTAGTGCTTTCCTTACAATTAGTCCTAAGGAGTTAGGCCTAAGCGTTTCTAGATCTTGCTATAGATTGGAGTATACAGCACAGCCTCAAGGAGGACAGAGAGGAAGACTTAAGGAGGAAATTAGTGGGAACTCGGCTGCCTCTCTTTCAATGCATACCCTTTCTAAAGATGATATATCAGACCACTAATGTGTAGGTTGGGTCAGAACAGTAGCGATATAGTACTTCTTAATGTCAGGGAGTGTCATTTCCATTCAGAGAGGAAGCTGAAGTTAACATCCTTGCAGATGGTACCAAATATAAAGCAAGTATAGCAGATTTATTGTGGTCCTGCAAACCAGGTGTAAGGGAATTGCCAGTTGAGCAATTCCCCAGTGCTGCTGCAGAAACCTGAGAGGAAGCGAATACAGAGACAGTGAGCCCTAAAGTTGACCCAGACCCTGTCCCTGCCTACTTGTCTCACTGTCCTAATGACAGGAACAACTTGGAGCTGGTCCCTACTCTGAATAAGTGACAACACAGAACGCAGACAGGACAAACAACAACAAAAGGGAGGTCAGCTAGCCAAGGGGTCGGTAACAGTCGAGCAATGCAGTACAGAATCACAATCCAAGAGAATAGTCAAAGCCAGAGGTCAGGAATAAGAATACAGGTAATAGCAGAAAAGGAGCTAGCAGGGACAAGTCACAAGACAGAATCTCAATAGCCAGCAACCATGTGTGAGCAGATGACCTGTTTATAGCAAGTCCAGGACCTGCCCCAGACTTGATTGGAAGACATGCTGCCATTCACACAGGCAAGGCTAAGTTTAACTATTTGAGGAGCAGAAGAAACAAGGTGCAAGAGACGGGTGTGGCTGAAATTCAATTACATAGTCTAGGACAGTGTTCAGACTGAGCAACAAGAACCTTAAGCAAGGAATCAAACTGAACACGCCTCCTTGGCCGCAGCGTGCGAGCGGAGGGTGGCGCAGAGACCCGAACAGGCAGAGACGTTACACCAGGATTGGGCAGCAGTTTTTGGTAGGTGTGGCCAAAATGCTGCAGAAATGCTTTGAAAAATACAAGTGTTAATAGTTCATTTTGTTCCATTGACACAAAGCAAGGTGAATAAACAAAAGAGAAATCTAAATCAAATCAATATTTGGTATGACCACCCTTTGCCTTCAAAGTAGCATCAATTCTTCTAGGTGCACTTGCAGACAGTTTTTGAAGAAACTCAGCAGGGAGGTTGTTCCAAACATCTTTGAGAACTAAACACAGATCACCTGTGGATGTAGGCTTGCTCAAATCCTTCTGTCTCTTCATGTAATCCTAGACAGACTGGATGATGTTGAGATCAGAGCTCCGTGGCAGCCATATCATCAATTTCAGGATTCCTCCTTCAAAGGGTGACCACACCAAATATTGATTTCATTTAGATTTCTCCTATGTTCATTGACTTCATTTTGTGAATTGACAAAAATAACCTATTAACACTTGTATTTTTCAAAACATTTTTCATTTGCAGCATTTTTGCCACACCTGCCTCAGCGTTTTATACGGTTCTTAAAATCTGTACATATATATAAATTAAAGCATTTATGATTGAAGCTGCAATATTTGGGGAGTAATATTAAAAGTAGGGAGACATCCAGGCATATCAGATGCACCAAATGGGCTCATATGCTGGCTTCTCCTGACTGTATGGACACATGTGGTACGTATGCGCTCTCAGCATATTTGATAATGGCATAGTAATTTTCGTATCATGCATTTATATACTTAATAAGGGATGTCACCGTAATCCAAATTAAATATAGAACAGGTACGAGCTCGGGAAAACAAACTACAGACACACCCAAGGTATCTAGTAAGAATGAGTTCGTTTATTGTATAGTTCATACAAGTTTTAAAGGCAAGTTGGTTACACAACAGTCATGTGACCAATGTACATATTTGGTCTTTCCGGTTCCGCTGCTAGGCAGATTCACAGTTTCTCATAACAACATCTCTCCTTGAATTTTGTGGATGTTTCCCCTTATCTTTTCCTGAGAACAACAGTACTGTTGAATGCCGTCCCAGTGTCTGCTTCCTATCTTCTAAACTGTGCAGGCTATCTGCAGACTATTTCATTCTCTGTGTATAGAGTGTATAGAATGTAATACAAATTATATTTTAACCCTCACAATTCCCCCATTTTAGGACTTTATTTTTAATCACGTTCAATGAATACCTTCACACTTAATGTGTGCCATCTACGATGGATTCTCCATTGAAGAGGTTAAAAATAACATCCTATTTTACATATTGGTTAACTGTATTCCATTTCCTTCTCAGCGCTTCAACTTTCTTGCAATGTGAAGCGTGTATCCAGGTAGATTTTCCCTCTAACTTTACTGAGCTGGCAGTTGTCAGCAATATCTGGAAGGGGCCATCATATCTGGGTTCAAGAGATTTCCTGGAGTGTCTTCTTGCGACTACCCAATCACCAGGCTGCAAGCTATGCGTTCCTGAAAAATCAGAAGGGTCTGGAATAGAAGAGAACACTTGTTTATGTGTTTCTTTCAGTTTTTTGACACAAATTTTGTACATAGCTGGCAATACTGTCATAGTTAAGCTGTAATGTCTGAGGGAAGTACAATCCTGTTTTGGGTGCACTTCCAAACAATATTTCAAGTGGTGACAACCCTGTCCTCCTGTTAGGAGTAGTTCTTACTGAATATAAGGCTAAGGACAGGCATTTCCTGTCTCTGCCATGGCTTTCTGAATTTTCAACTTGAGTGTACCATTCAACCTTTCCACTTTGCCTGAACTCTGAGGATGGTAGGGTGTGTGAAAAGCTTGCTCAATCCCTAGTGCAGACATTATTTCTCTCATTATCTCACCTGTGAAATGTGTACCTCTGTCAGATTCAATCACCTCGGGCACTCCAAACCTACACACAAGCTCGGAAATCAGTTTCTTGGCAGTTGCTTGTGCGGTTGCTTTGCTCACAGGGTAGGCCTCAGGTCATCCTGAAAACAAATCCACACAGACCAACACATACTCGTATCCTCCTGACTTAGGCAACTGTATGTAATCTATCTGTATCCTCTGAAATGGGTACAGGGACTTTTGGTGTACACTTGGTGGGTGTTTTAACTACCTGTCCTGGATTGTGTAGAGCACATATGTGACATGCTTTTACATGATTGCTAGCAGCTCTTCCAAAACCTGGGGCAAACCATAATTTACCCACTAATGACTCCATGGCATTTCGAGAGGCATGCACCTTACTGTGGGCCAAGCCAGCCATCTGGGGGTAGACTGCTACGGGCAGACATAATCGATCCCCCATTTTCCACATACCATCACCTTCTGTAGCACCTGCTTTATTCCATCTTTCAGTTTCCACACTGGTAACCTTTGAATACAGCCCTTTTGGGTCTGCTAGGTCAATGTCCATTTTGCTCACCTGGTTGGGACCCCCTCTGGCCAGTAGTGCTGCAGCCTTGGCTGCTCTGTCAGCTCTCTCATTTCCACGGCTTTCAGGGTCCCTTCCTTTTGCGTGAGCTCCGACTTTCACAATTGCCAACTGCTTTGGGAGCAGTATGGCCTCCATCAGTCGACTTACCACATCTCCATCTTTAATTGGCTTGCCCTGGGCCGTTAGGAAGTTCCTTGACCTCCATATCGGACCATAATCATGTGCGATGCCAAAAGCATACCTGGAATCAATGTATATGTTGGCTGTTCTACCTTTGGCTATCTTACAAGCCTCCATAAGGGCTTTAAGCTCAGCTTCTTGGGCTGACATGTATGGTGGAAGAGCTTCTTGGACTATGATGTCATGTTCAGTGACTACAGCATACCCTGTAACAAATTTGCCTTCATTTGTTAGATACCTTGAGCCATCCACAAACATCTCATAATCAGGATTTTGTAATGACACATCCGTGACATGGTCAAATCCCACTGTTTCCTGTGACATAAGAGCCACACAATCATGCTCATGCTGGCTGTCAAACAGTTCTTCAGAGAGAGAGAGTTTAAAAAAAATAACTCATCTTCCACTCCCCCTTTTGAATCATGAACTCCTACAGGAAGAAGAGTTGCAGGATTCAAAGTTAAATAGCATTGAAAAGAGATGTTTGAGGAGGACTGCAGAGCAAATTCCATTTTGCTCTGCCGTGCCAAAGAAAGATGACGTCTGTCTACCTGTGTGAGGATAGCATGGATGTCATGAGGTGTATACACAACCAATAAATGATCTAGGACAATATCTGAACTCTTATCAAGCAATGCTTGTACCGAGAGGACAACCCGCACACAGGTAGACACAGGAGGGTGTCTCCCTGGCTTACAGCATCTAACCGTGAGCTGTAATAGGCCACCGGGCGTTTCTTATCCCAGTGTTGTTGTGTGAGAACTGCAGTTGCATGTCCCATCATCTCAGTCACGTAGAGCTGAAAAGGTTTCTGATAGTCAGGTAGGCCTAGGGCCGGAGCACTGACTATCTGCAACTTCAGCTGGTAAAACACATCCAAGGCCTCAGACGTGAGGCTGAATGGTTTTGAGGAGAGGCAATCATACAAAGGTTGCATGGTCAGAGATGCAGATCTGATCCATGGCCTACAGTAGGATACCAATCCCAAAAAGGTACGTAGCTGAGCATGAGAGGTTGGCACCTGCAGGTCTCTCACCACCTTAGTCCTCTCATCCGACAGGTGCTTGGTACCCTGGCCGAGACAGTGTCCCAGAAACAACACTTTTTGTTTGCAAAATTGCAACTTATCCTTGCTGGCCTTGCAGCCGTTTTGGCAGAGGAAACACAACAGGCTGATGGTCGCTGCTTCACAGGTTGATTTGTCTGGAGCATAAAGAAGAAGGTCATCAACATATTGTAACAAAACAACATCATCATGTGGTGGATACCAAGTACTCATGATTAGTGTGAGACATCTTGTAAATTTGTTAGGACTGTTTTGCGCCCCTTGTGGTAGTACTGTCCAAGTGTACTGTTTACCCCTAAATGTAAATGCAAACAAATACTGGCAATTTACATAAATCTGTTTTCCCAGTTGCCCATAATGCTGTTGGCACTTGGGACAACAGTACATTTTCTTCTTCAGTAAGGACAAAAATACAATTTGGTGTACTCAATTCGGCGGATAATAAGCATAAAATTTCATGATTGGTATGTGTGACCTTCACATATGCTTCCCCTGATGGATGCAGCATGATGTTACAACCCAATACTCCCATCACATCTGTACCAAGAATGTTATCTGATGTGTCAGAGACTAGATACCTGGTGAGTATCCTGCTACCCTGAAATGAAGTTTCTACAGGATCAGTTTGATCTAAAGTGACTGGTAGCCCTGATACCCCTTGAACCACCTGGCTGTCTCCTGAGAGTGGTAATTTGAATGTGCCGGCATCCTGTTTGCTCACACATGATTTTGTTGCTCCAGTGTCTATCAAAAATGGCACCTCCTTTCCATTAATCAATACAGGTTGAAAAATCTGAATTCCCCTATCCTGTGAGGACAAAAGGGACACTGGGGCGGGAGGGCCTGTCTTTCCCTGATACTTTACACCACTGTACTCTCAAGGACAAAATCATGCAAGCAGCCGCCCACGCACCGCTGCGCTGTTAAACCCTCCACTTCTCCCAATGTTTCAGAAAGCATGGTATTTCTCATGCCTTGGGGTGTGTCATCCCACCCAGCATCCACTGATTTAGTGAGAAGCCTTCCATAATAAGCTTCCACTGATTCACCTTTCTCTCTTTTAGCAGATACCTTACTTCAGGTGATAACAGACAAGACAATGAATTCACATAACATAGTACAAGACATAATTTCATATGTTTGAGTATTTTCTTGAATATTTTACACATATATATTACACAATATTATACACATATATATTGTCATTGTACCTTACTTTTCCATTTAACCTTAGGCTAACACTTTTATCAAAATATTTTCCCTTTGGAAATGATATATGCCATCACATCAGATACAACATCCTTGGAGTTACTTGGCAGTCAATTAATGTTTTGGTTATTCCCTGCAGAACATCTGCACAGCGCTACAACAGAATACAGGAATACAATTCAAGCAGATAGCAGTTAATACTGACACCAAAATTACATATTACTATTTTTGTACAATTTTCAAATATTTCCCAAACCCCACCTTTTGTCATTACCACAGGTGTTCAAAACCCCCGAGTTGTACTTCAGGTTACCATAAGGGCAAACTGCCAGACTTTAGAATTTTCTTCACTGGATTCCAACCAAAAGTTGAACCCCTGTGGAACATCACAATATCCTAGTTTCTTCTTTTTTAGGGGACATTTCCTGAAAGCGGATTTAATTTCACAAAAAGCATAAAAGTTGAATCCTGGCATTGATATAAACAGGATGAATATTACAAATACAGGTTGACATATATATATATATATATATATATATATATATATATAATACATAATCCGATAAACATCATACCGATGGTGGACAGTTTTTCTCTTTGCACTATATCAGATTCTCTGAGTGTTTTGTTAAAGTAAGTAATATTTCATACAGAACTGGGAGATAAGATGGGTTATATTAAACAATAATACTAAGAAGGGTGATGTCTCCCTTCAAGCCTGATTCTCGGAGTGAGGTGGGGGTGATTCATTATTTCCTGAACTATCATCCCCTTATCCTATTCTATTGCTTCCTTCTATCAGGGCATATATACCTCTTTGCAACTTGTTATCTTGAATCAGTCCTGCATGGTCTAATCTCCACTGATCCCAAAATTTACTGTCTACCAACCCAGTTTTGTGTATTCCTGCTCTTTTTAGGATTGTCTTTACCTGTGCGGCTACTTCTTTCCCTTCCCCTATTTCTATTAGTTTACATGGGGTGTACCATATCTTAGAGGGTCCCTTCCCCATCTTGGCTGGTAGCTAATCAGCCGATGAGCTTCTCACTCCTCTAGGGCAACCTTTGAGACAATAGAGGGTCGCTTATGACTACTTAGTGAGAACTCCCAAACAGACTCTTCTGTTTTCTATGAACTACTTGTGCAAGTTCAGGAGTAGTGCTCAGGGCAATGCCTCAATTGGCTTCCACAGACTCAACTTTCTGCCTGTGTCCCCTTACCAAAACACTCCTAAATCACTGCACGCACTTCGCGCGGATTCTACTAAGTCCTTCGTGCTACTACTCAGGTCCCATTCGACCTTGACCGTCCAGGCACGGCTGGAGGCTAGTGTTTCAAAACAAGGACTTTTCAATCACTCAGTGCTTCTCAGTTCCGAACCTTGTCTGCAACTCTAGGGGTTAAGAATAGAGAACTTTTCCCCATTCTTTGCAGCCTTATATATCTTATAACACAGGTAACATGCAAACATCAGTAGACAGGTAAGACAGACAGACAGACAGACAGCAAAGAAGGCAACAGGCAACTTCTACATCATTTACAGGTGACATGTCCCTTATTAGGTTCTTCCGTACTATTTAATTGGCGTCGAGATGTCATATAAACATGCAGCAGCTTACCTCACTCATCGATACAGAGAATAGACACACAGGAACCTCAGATATACTAATTGGCAAGACCAAGGGCTTACCTCACAGTACTGTTTTTATCTATCTGAGGTCCTCTGGTCCCGTCCTCAAGTCGATCGGTGAGTGGGTCGGCACTCTATCGGCTGCACATCAGACGATCTCGTCGCCCCACGTTTGGTTCGCCAATTTCTGTCGGGGGTTAAGTTCCCCCAGGATGGATGTCACCGTAATCCAAATTAAATATAGAACAGGTACGAGCTCGGGAAAACAAACTACAGACACACCCAAGGTATCTAGTAAGAATGAGTTCGTTTATTGTATAGTTCATACAAGTTTTAAAGGCAAGTTGGTTACACAACAGTCATGTGACCAATGTACATATTTGGTCTTTCCGGTTCCGCTGCTAGGCAGATTCACAGTTTCTCATAACAACATCTCTCCTTGAATTTTGTGGATGTTTCCCCTTATCTTTTCCTGAGAACAACAGTACTGTTGAATGCCGTCCCAGTGTCTGCTTCCTATCTTCTAAACTGTGCAGGCTATCTGCAGACTATTTCATTCTCTGTGTATAGAGTGTATAGAATGTAATACAAATTATATTTTAACCCTCATGTGAGGGTGCTAAAAATGGGGATCACATTCTTTTCTACAACAGCATGGAAATTCAGCATGGTTGCCACTGGAACAGTGTTCTCCAATTCATTGGTTTAAAATAACAAAATATGTATACTCACCTCTCTGTTCAGTCGGGGACCCAATGTAGAATCTGTTTGGTTCCCCAGTTTTGGTTTATCTTCTGCCGGCATGTGAGCACGTCATCCAATCAGTGGTTGATGGGTGATGCTTTACTTAAATAGATTTGCTGCATCGCTCACATGTGGGCCAAAGGTCAGGAATACCATGGACCCAAACGGAGACTCGCCATTGGATCCCTGGCTGAACAGAGAGGTGAGTATACATATTTTATTATTTTAAACATCTGTTATTTTAAATCTGACCTGAAAAATTTGTATTCAGAAAAGTTTAACAAAAAGCAGTTTATCATTACAGTTTTCAGCATTATTGCTATATGTGTCTATCATGTTTGTGAATATTATTGTTTTAGGTGTGAACCCATATTGGATTGGTGAAATTGACCCATCTGCAACTAGGAAACCATCATTATATAGAGAAAGGCAGTCTGCAAACTTGTGCAGCAACAGGAAATCTTTGTCTCAGCAGTTTGACTGTCCTACAGGGCCTGTACAGGTAAAAAAGTATTGCCTCAATATACTGCACAGAAGTCAAAGCCAGAAGCATTATACAATCACGTTACACTCTTCTAGGTCACGAGTCATACACACGTGGACAAAATTGTTGGTACCCCTCATTTAATGAAAGAAAAACCCACAATGATCACAGAAATAACTTGAATCTGACAAAAGTAATAATATATAAAAATTCTATGAAAATGAACAAATGAAAGTCAGACATTGCTTTTCAACCATCCTTCAACAGAATTTTTAAAAAAAGAAAACTCATGAAACAGGCCTGGACAGAAATGATGGTTCCCTTAACTTAATATTTTCTTGCACAACCTTTTGAGGCAATCACTGCAATAAAACGATTCCTGTAACTGTCAATGAGACTTCTGCACCTCTCAACAGGTATTTTGGCCCACTCCTCATGAGCAAACTGCTCCAGTTGTCTTGGGTTTGAAGGGTGACTTTTCCAGACGGCATGTTTCAGCTCCTTCCAAAGATGCTCAATAGAATTTAGGTCAGGGCTCATAGAAGGCCACTTCAGAATAGTCCAATGTTTTCCTCTTAGCCATTCTTGGGTGTTTTTAGCTGTGTGTTTTGGGTCATTATCCTGTTGCAAGACCCATGACCTGCGACTGAGACCAAGCTTTCTGACACTGGGCAGCACATTTCTCTCTAGAATCCCTTGATAGTCTTGAGATTTTATTGTACCCTGCACAGATTCAAGACACCCTGTACCAGATGCAGCAAAGCAGCCCCAGAACATAACAGAGCCTCCTCCATGTTTCACAGTAGGCACAGTGTTCTTTTCAAGATATGCTTCATTTTTCCATCTGTGAACATAGAGCTAATGTGCCTTGCCAAAAATTTCAAGTTTTGTCTCATCTGTCCATAGGACATTCTCCCAGAAGCTTTGTGGCTTGTCAACATGTAGTTTGGCATATTCCAGTCTGTCACATTCAAGTTATTTCTGTGACCATTGTGGGTTTTTCTTTCATTAAACGAGGGGTACCAACAATTTTTATCCACGTGTGTATGTGACTGGTTTCCTAGAAGATATGCAGTATTTTATTCCTCTGGTTATACTAAGCCTACGTGTTTTGGAAGAGTTTTTAAGATACGCCAAGGATAAGCCAAATACACATCCTCCAATAACTATCTTAAGTATATCACGTGAACTATTGATAATTTGTTTATACTCTTCAAAGTGGTAATTCTAATAGGAAATATAATGGCAAATTTAATATTTTTCTAAGAGTCCATCATCATACATGCAAGTTTCATGTAAATTTATCTATAAGGGGTTGTCCAGGGATGAAAAACTAAGGCTTGCAATAAGTTCCATGGCCAGTACTCAGTGCACAGTGCTTCACTAGTACTGGTACTCTGTGACTGCTGCAAAGAGTTGATTGGTGGGGGATCTGTTCTAGAGATAGGCTGTCGGTAGTATACTCGTGGACAGTCCCTTTAACAGTTGAACTATGCATCAAGACTATGGAGCAGAGTTTACAACCAGAGCTCCTAGTAAGCCTGGGGTTCCTGGTGTCCTGATCAGAATTTTGCCCAAATGCAGCAACAACAAGACCTGTCTCTTTTACAACAGGAAAGGCAAACCAATTTCAGCTGCTCAAAGATGCTTTGCAGAGCAGTAAACATGTCTGAGTCAAATTGTAGCACTGAACAAGCATTTTTGAGGCAAGAATGGCAATAAATGGATTATCTGGGCTTGGCTAATTGATGACCTATCCTTAGGATAGGTCATCAATTGAAGATTAGCGGGGGTCCGACACAGCAGCTGCGCTCCCTAAACTTGATTAATATGAGGCCCTAGTACAAGTCACATCAATAATGTGGTATTAAATCCTCCATACTTACAGGGTGTTTCCCGTTCATCAAGGTCACTGAGTTCAGCACAGTTAATGAACACGAGGAGCTCCTCACATGCTTCTGTCATTTCCAATATCATCTTGATGAAGGGCCAAGGCAAGGTGAGCTGATTCAATAGAACAAACAGGCCATTTCTTACTTAGTTACTTGCTATTCTTACTTATCAGAGAAATGTCTGCAAAATACTATTGTTAATATGATTAAAATGCAATGTAATTCATAAACTAAATAAGTGCAGAAACCAGAAATGCATGACATTTGTACACAGGATAGATTGTATTGTACAGTGACATACAGTATATGGAAGGAATTGGAGCCCCCATTGTTCCAAAGAGGTGAGTCGCAATAACCTTGTTGCTCCGAAGAGCTCTCTTGTATATTGACAAAAACAGAATATCTTTGAAACTAAGGCACCAATTCACATGTGAAAACACTGTTGGCTTAAGGTGACCCTAACTATCTATGTGCGGGATTGGGTTGATATGCTCGGTTCTAAAGACAGACTCCCTTATAATAATAACTAAGTATTCTTGGGATAGGTCATCAAAATCAGTTCAGAGAGAGTCCAGGCTCGGCACCCCCACCAACCAGTCAGCTGACTGAAGGGCATAGGCACAGCACAGCTCTGGACATTGTGTTGTGACTAGCATTGTAGCTCTTTTCCATTTAAGTAAATGGAAGAGAGCTGCAGTATTATTCATGGCTACTACGGACCTGTGCCTTTTTGTGAGCATTTCAATCAGTTGCTCAGTGGGGGTGCTGGGGTCAGACTCCCACTGATCTGAAGTTTGATGAACTATCATAGGTCTAGGACATCAATATTAATCCCTTCCCACTCCAGCTATTTTCATTTATGTTTTTTACTCCTCACCTTCCAAGAGCCATAACGCTGTAATTTTTCCATTCACACAGCTGTACTAAAGCTTTTTTTGCGGGATAAATTGTACTTCATATTAGCATCATTCTATGTTCTGTACAATGTACAGTGGGGAAAAAAAAGTATCTAGTCAGCCACCAATTGTGCAAGTTCTCCCACTTAAAAAGATGAGGCCGGCCTGTAATTGACATCATAGGTAGACCTCAACTATGAGAGACAAAATGAGAAAACATATCTAGAAAATCACATTGTCTGATTTTTAAAGAATTTATTTGCAAAAATAAAGTATTTGGTCAATTACAAAAGTTCATCTCAATACTTTGTTATATATCCTTTGTTGGCAATGACAGAGGTAAAACGTTTTCTGTAAGCCTTCACAAGGTTGGCACACACTGTTGCTGGTATGTTGGCCTATTCCTCCATGCAGATCTCCTCTAGAGCAGTGATGTTTTGGGGCTGTCGCTGGGCAACACGGACTTTCAACTTCCTCCAAAGGTTTTCTATGGGATTGAGATCTGGAGACTGGCTAGGCCACTCCAGGACCTTGAAATGCTTCTTACGAAGCCACTCCTTCATTGCCCTGGCGGTGTGCTTGGTATCATTGTCATGCTGAAAGACCCAGCCACATTTCATCTTCAATGTCCTTGCTGATGGAAGGAGGTTTGCACTCAAAATCTCACGATACATGGCCCCATTCATTCTTTCATGTACATGGATCAGTCGTCCTGGTCCCTTTGCAGAGAAACAGCCCCAAAGCATGATGTTGCCATCCCCATGCTTCACAGTAGGTATGGTATTCTTTGGATTCAACTCAGCATTCACTCTCCTCCAAACACGACGAGTTGTGTTTCTACCAAACAGTTCTACTTTGGTTTCATCTGACCATATCACATTCTCCCAATAATCTTCTGGAACATCCAAATGCTTTCTAGCACACTTCAGACGGGCCCGGATATGTACTGTCTTAAGCAGGGGGACATGTCTGGCACTGCAGGATCTGAGTCCCTGGCGAAGTAGTGTGTTACTGACGGTAGCCTTTGTTACGTTAGTCCCAGCTTTCTGCAGGTCATTCACTAGGTCCCCCCGTGTGGTTCTAGGATTTTTGCTCACCGTTCTTGTGATCATTTTGACCCCATAGAGTGAGATCTTGCATGGAGCCCCTGATCGAGGGAGATTATCAGTGGTCTTGTATGTCTTCCATTTTCTAATTATTGCCCCCACAGTTGATTTCTTCACACCAAGCTGCTTGCCTATTGCAGATTCAGTCTTCCCAGCCTGGTGCAGGTCTACAATTTTGTTTCTGGTGTCCTTCAACAGCTCTTTGGTCTTCACCATAGTGGAGTTTGGAGTGTGACTATTTGAGCTTGTGTACAGGTGTCTTTTATACTGATAACAATGTCAAACAGGTGCCATTACTACAGGTAATGAGTGGAGGACAGAGGAGCCTCTTAAAGAAGAAGTTACAGGTCTGTGAGAGCCAGAAATCTTGCTTGTTTGTAGGTGACCAAATACTTATTTTCCACCATAATTTGCAAATAAATTCTTAAAAAATCAGACAATGTGATTTTCTAGATTTGTTTTCTCACTTTGTCTCTCATAGTTGAGGTCTACCTATGATGTCAATTACAGGCCTCCCTCATCTTTTTAAGTGGGAGAACTTGCACAATTGGTGGCTGACTAAATACTTTTTTTCCCCACTGTATAAGGAAACTGACCCAAAAATTTAGAATGTGGAGGAATTGGGAAAAAAACACAATTGCCCCGTTTCCTTATTGGATTCATTTGTACTGCATTGATAATGTGGTAAAAATGACACATTATCTATTTTCTGTGGGTCAGTATGATCACAGTGATACCAAATGTATAATTCCAAAACATAAATTTTGCTTGCAACTCCCTTTTTGCAAAGGCTCTTTTTTTTGTAGGACCAGCAGATATTTTCATTGGTACCATTATGGGGTACATATGTTTTTTGGTCACTTTTTATTCAAATTTTTGAGGAGGTAAAATGACAATAAAGAACTTGAACCTGTGATCAGTAGGTCCCTTATATTATAAATTGCATTACTACATTATGTTAATATTAGTGTATTACTACCGAGCCTTGCCTTCCCTTGGCAGACCCAAATGACAGAGACTGCAGCACTAGTTTGATCCCAGCGTAACTGATTTTCCTACATACTGTTTCATACTTTAGGTCGGGGCCCCATGTGGTGTAAACGCCGTGGTTTGTTCGCATTGGAGACGCAGCAAAAAAAATGCAGTGTTTTACAGTCACTGTGTAATGGATGGGATTCTGGAGAATTCCATCCCCACAGTGCGGGAAAATATGCGGTGCAGACACTGAAATTTCCAAAATGTTGCGGTTTTGGAAATTGCAACATGTCAATTATACCTACGGAAACGCCAGTGGTTTCCCTATAGGTATAATTGAAGCAGAAAGTCCGCAAAGGAAACCTCTGCGAATTTGCCGCTACGTTTTTTCTCGCAATGCTTTTTTTGCTGTGGGACACTACATGGGGCCTTAGCCTTAAAGATGGAATCAAATGCACAATTTTTAATACAACTTTTGGAGCCAAAACAGAAGTAGATTGAAAAGCTACATTTTCAGCTGCATCAAAAACTGCATATGTATCCAGCCTAACAGTTCTAGAAACACATAAAGTTGCATATCTTGTTGTCGACCAGGGACTGGGTTTCAGTATTGTTGGAGGAAAGGACAGCATCTATGGACCAGTGGGTATCTATGTGAAGACAATATTTCCGGATGGAGCTGCTGCAGCTGATGGCAGGCTACAAGAAGGTAACTGTCTGCAAAGTGTGTAAACCAGATATTATATCGTAATAGTTGCAAAGGTGTTTTTATATACCATAAATGTCTGTTATAAAAAAAAAAAATCACATCACATAAAAGTCCTTATTCAAATATGGGCTTTCTTATACTGTAATGAAATGTTGCCCCATATTCTAATAAGACAATATCATGAATCATCCATTATATATGCAATATGTATGCGTAAAATGTTCAAAACTGAATTACCTGTTATGGTAGAAGACACAGAAAATTGAAGCTGCTGACACAGAGCAGATTGTCTTCTACACTAATATCATCTTAGTAAATACATCATAAGTAGTTACTGTTAACAGAGCTTATTAAACTTGGCTGTGTTAGGACAGAAAAATTCTGATCTGACTCGTTTGTGCATATTTAACTTTCCAAAGTGTTTTATTGCAGGGGATGAAATTCTGGAACTTAATGGAGAGTCTATGTACGGTCTAACACATAATGATGCACTACAGAAATTTAAGGTAAGAACGACTATTCCTAATTTAGAACCCTCATTATTAGAAAGTATAATGGCGCAATGATTTACAGTATCAAAGGAAACATGGAAAATACAAGAAAATACAGCTAAGAAAACACGATGGGCTCAGGGAAATTTGTTTCTATATCTCCCTGAATTCTGTTGCAGGTTGCAGCATGGTAATCATGCTACTTGGGGTCTGTAACACTTTTGTGTAAGGCATTGCATTCCCTATTAGAGATGGGCAAACTCTTTGTTTAGTTTCAGGTCTGGTGGCTTGGGTCCAAGTTTCTTTTTGGAACATATTTGGTACAAACCACACCTTAAAATGGCTTAAAACATAGTGTAGAACGCTCTCAGGGCTGCTAGAAACCTATCTATCCAATTTCTAGCTCTCTAAGGCAAACACAGCTAAAGTTATGTAACAGTATTCTTCTGTTACCTCTTTTGGGCCTTCTCACGGCATCTGGAACTCTCTCTCCGCCTCCTCGGTGATGTCATGTCAGGGTCACCACGGAGGCCTGAAATTGGGCCTTAGCGGTGACATGGGTGGACCCATGTGACTGCTGGTGGCCCAATCACAGTCCTCAGCTTTGTCCCTGGACACATGACGTCACCAGGAAAGTGCAGAGGAGTCCCAAAAGAAGAAACAGAAGGTGAGTATAAATGTTTTTTATTTTTTTCACCTCCACTGGGCATCTTCCTATTATACTCTAGGGTCTGAAGAGACCCCAAAGTATATTGTGGTGGCCATTTTAGTTTGCCCAAGACGAATCTCCATTTGTTGAAAGTAGAAAAACATACAATTTGGAGTATTTGGATTGAACATGGCCTCTTCATAAATCTGGACATGCCATTATGCCGGAATGGATATCTACGCCAGTCAGGAACTGGCATAGATTTCCTGTATAACTCACTTGACGTGAGTTATAATGATTATGTCGGGACCCCTATCTACGTTGTCCATTTAGAATAGTGGAATATTTGATGTGGCACAGGAACCTTTGGGTCCCGGACCCAGTAGCAACTACTACTTCTGCATCACTAATAGGTATGTCCCTGAAGTCAAGGCACCCCAGCCCACCACACCCTCTAACCCGTTCAAAAATGACCAGCAAAGTGTAGAACAGGGTAAGGGCCTTGCACTGAATGTGCACCACAATATCATCTATCTACGCCAGAAAAGTGGCATAGAGGGTTTAGTAAATAACCCCACTGTGTGTGTTTAGTTCTAACCTTACAGATCAGATTTTAAGGATTTTCTTATAAATGCTCAGCTGATCTAGGATAAGATAAGATAAGATAAGATAATCCTTTAATAGTTCCCTGGGGAAATTCAGTTTGTTACAGCAGCACAGATATGCAATACAAATACAATAAAATACAAAAATACAAAACGCTCCAAGGTAGAGGCATTACAGTGACAGTAGGTACAGATAGAGATGTACAGGTAAAAAAAAAAATAGCAGAGGGGATATCACAACTTAAAGATCTTTCAGTTCTCTGTACAGCCTGATCTCCGCTTAGGTCGATGTTTGTTGTACAGCCTGACCGCAGCGGGGAGGAAAGACTTCCGATAGCGCTCCTTCTCACACTTAGGGTGTAGTAGTCGGTCAATGACAGTACTGCCCAGTGCTATCACGGTCTCATGTATGGGATGGGAGTTATTCTCCCGCATGGAGCTCACCATAGACAGTATCCTTCTGTCACCCACCACCTGCACTGGGTCCAGGGGGCTCCTCAGGACAGAGCTGGCCCTTCTAATCTGCTTGTCGAGTGTATTCCTATCCCTGGTTGATATACTGCTCCCCCAGCAGGCCACTCCAAAGAAGATGGCTGATGCCACTTCTGAGTTGAAAAAGGCCCTAAGATGTGCCCCCTGGGCTCCAAAGGCTCTCAGCCTCCTAAGTAGGTAGAGCCTGCTGTGGCCCATCCTGTACAGTGGATCCCGGTGATCTGCCCAGTCCAGCTTATTATTGAGGAGTACCCCTAGGTACTTATTGATGTTGACAATCTGAATGCCCGTCCCCTGGATGTCCACTGGTTTAGGAGGGTATCTGCACTTACGAAAGTCCACCACCATCTCCTTGGTCTTCCCAGCATTAATCCTAAGGTGGTTCCGCTGGCACCAGTCCACAAAATTCCGGTTCAGTTCTCTGTACTCCCTGTCATCATCGTCTGTGATGAGGCCTACTATTGCAGAGTCATCAGAATACTTCTGTAGGTAGCAGCTAGATGAGTTGCACCTAAAATCTGGAGTGTACTATGTGAAGAGGAAAGGGGCAAGAACTGTACCCTGAGGTGCCCCTGTATTACAGATCACGGTACCTGACACACAGTCTTGGGCTCTCACATACTGAGGTTGGTTTGTGAGGTAGTCTAGGATCCAATTGGAGAGGTGGTGGTCCACTCCAACAAGGGCTAACTTGTCTCTCAGTATCTATATTGATACTTGCATTTTTAGGTTCTTCATTAAGCGGAATCCTAAAAAGTTAGCTTCTTGAGAGTATTTTTATATGTACTGTACTTTGTGGATGGTAGTACACCCAGTAGTACAGAGAATAGCGCAAAAGGGAACATCAGTAAAAATTTAGGGGCATAAGATAAAAGTTTTTACAATAAGAAAAGCTCCTACCAAAACTAATATACTAAAGTATGCCTGATACAGGGCTTAGGCCGATGGATGTTGTCCATTATACTGAATCATGCACTTGGTGTAATAACACAGCATTTTGCTTGGAGTGTACATTCAAGCATTTACTGTATATATTCACTATTGCACCTGCTAACATAAAAACAAAACAAAAAAACACACGAAAGAGAACCTGTCACCAAGTACGAAATGCTAATTGGCATATAACATTTGATTCTTGCTGTGCTCCTGATCAATTTGGCATTTTATTATTATTATTTTTTTTTCAATCCATCCAACCATTCCAAAGATACAGCCCCTGCAAGGTTATATGTAAATTAGCTCTTGTTCTCCAAGTAGGCAGTAACCTTTTATTTTCTCTGAGAAAAACAAAAGTTTACCGCCCACTTGGCAAATAAGAGCTAATTCACATATAACCTTATAGGGGCCATATCTTTTGAACGAGTGGACGGTTTTTAAAAAACTAATTCCAAATTGATCAGGGGCACAGTGACAATCCAATGATGTATGACATAATTTAGCATTTTGTACTTGGTGACATGTCCACTTTACAAGGGCTCACACCTTTTCTTAGCCAGTCAGATAATCTGATGTTTATGTCCCCCTGTTTGTTTCTTATTTCTAATCAATACAATGTAAATGGAATATATGTTATTTGTAACCTCCAGCAAGTGAAGAAAGGAGTGATCACTCTCACAGTTCGCACAGGACTCAGTGCACCAGATATCATCAAAGCCTGCAACTCTCAAATGGTTCGTTCCAAAAGTTCCAGCACCTGTGTAGTGAGAGAGCATAGCCCATTACAGTCAGAAAACTCTAATCCAAATGACAGAGTCATTATGGAGGTGTCATTGAAAAAAGGTAATCCCTGTATTCTGACTACACCCTTGATAGTTTTTCTAAAATACTTTGTTATGCAATATGTTATATGATATGATAGTATTCTCCAACTAGCAACTCCCAGGCCACGTGTGCAATTCAGGCCCCTGGTACTTGGGTTACCTTTAGAGATGAGCGAAGTATTAAAAAATTTGATTCGGCAACTTCGCCGAATTTCACGATATGATTCTATTTGATCCGAATTAAATTGCGGCGAATCTCGTACCAAAAACAGCTATTTATTGGCTGCAGAGAGCCGTGGTGGGCGGGTGGGCGGCAAAATGGCGGCATCCAACTTATTAAAACCCCGGATCTGTTATGGAGCAGGGTGTTAGGTGTCAGTTACAGCTAACACCCTGCTCCATAACTGATTGGGGAGATTTAACACCTTGGATGCAGCGGTCAAACATGCCGTGTGCGCTCGCGAAGGGGTTAAAGGGATGTGACATCACAGGGCTGGCTGCTGATTGGCTGCATGCATGGCATTGTGGGTGATCCTGCGTTCCCAGAGTTCCTTGCCCCATGTAGAGCAGTCATTTTGAACGAAATGCGAATTGTTACCACGAAGCGTGAGGAAATTCGGATTGGAAGCGAATCAAATATTTCCTGAAATTCGGATCGAATTCCACTTCTGCAGCTTCGATTTGCTCATCTCTAGTTACCTTCTATAGATATTACTATGCACTATTGCCATCAAGAATATCATTCCATTATTGAAACCTGGCACTAGGGTGGAAACTATATGCTTAGTACAAGAGTAAAAACCATATCATGTAAGGCTAATTCAGACTCCTACGATGTTGCTAGTTTGGGTCATTAGATCAATGCCCTGGGACAGGATCTGGCTTGTAATATAGATCATGTAAGGCTAAGGCCCCACATAGTGGGCCACAGCTAAAAAGCACTGCGGGAAAAACCGTGGCGGAAACACATAGTTGTTTTTCCTACAGTTCTTCTCACAGAAAGTCTGCAGAGTTTTCCTCTGCGGAGTTTCTACTTCAATTATACCTATAGGGAAACTGCCAGCGTTTCCATAGGTATAATTGACATGCTACGATTTCGACTGTGGGTATTTTTCTGCAATGTGTGGACATCCACATTGCAGGGACTGTAAAATGCTGTGTTTTTTTCTCCCGTCTTGCACCCGAGGGGCACCCATTTTCATGGATCCCCTATACATTTCAGTGTATGGAGAGATCCGTGAAAACGGATGAAAATAGGACACGGCCGATATTTTGACGGTCCGTCAAAGTAACGGTCATGAGAATAGCCGATGTCATGTGAATGTAGCCTAACCCTTATGATTTATGTAGGAAAAAACTGCAGTAAAAAAAAAAAGTCGCCATATAGCCCTAAACTAAGTATTTATTTAAGTTTTCAATGTGTAACAAAATGTTTATATTTACAATCCTAATTATCATTTTTTTTTGGCTTAGAATTGCTAACGCACTGTTCTAGTTTTTAACAGTTTATGCTTTTCACTATGAATCGTCCCAGTGTTTATGGTTGAGGACACAGAGAAACTTTTGTTGAGATTCCACTTCATTAACTGTCGTGTGACTTGCATATTACTTGTCAAACTGATATACAGTCATATGAAAAAGTTTGGGCACCCCTATTAATCTTAATCATTTTTAGTTCTAAATATTTGGGTGTTTGCAACAGCCATTTCAGTTTGATATATCTAATAACTGATGGACACAGTAATATTTCAGGATTGAAATGAGGTTTATTGTACTAACAGAAAATGTGCAATATGCATTAAACCAAAATTTGACCGCTGCAAAAATTTGGGTACCCTTATCATTTTATTGATTTGAATACTCCTAACTACTTTTTACTGACTCACTGAAGCACAAAATTGGTTTTGTAACCTCACTGAGCTTTGAACTTCATAGCCAGGTGTATCCAATCATGAGAAAAGGTATTTAAGGTGGCCAATTGCATGTTGTTCTCCTATTTGAATCTCCTCTGAAGAGTGGCATCATGGGCTCCTCAAAACAACTCTCAAATGATCTGAAAACAAAGATTGTTCAACATAGTTGTTCAGGGGAAGGATACAAAAAGTTGTCTCAGAGATTTAACCTGTCAGTTTCCACTGTGAGGAACATAGTAAGGAAATGGAAGACCACAGGGACAGTTCTTGTTAAGCCCAGAAGTGGCAGGCCAAGAAAAATATCAGAAAGGCAGAGAAGAAGAATGGTGAGAACAGTCAAGGACAATCCACAGACCACCTCCAAAGAGCTGCAGCATCATCTTGCTGCAGATGGTGTCACTGTGCATTGGTCAACAATACAGCAGACTTTGCACAAGGAGAAGCTGTATGGGAGAGTGATGCGAAAGAAGCCGTTTCTGAAAGCACGCCACAAACAGAGTCGCCTGAGGTATGCAAAAGCACATTTGGACAAGCCAGCTTCATTTTGGAAGAAGGTCCTGTGGACTGGTGAAACAAAGATTGAGTTGTTTGGTCATACAAAAAGGCGTTATGCATGGCGTCAAAAAAACACAGCATTCCAAGAAAAACACTTGCTACCCACTGTAAAATTTGGTGGAGGTTCCATCATGCTTTGGGGCTGTGTGGCCAATGCCGGCACCGGGAATCTTGTGGAAGTTGAGGGTCGCATGGATTCAACTCAGTATCAGCAGATTCTTGAGAATAATGTACAAGAATCAGTGACGAATTTGAAGTTACGCCGGGGATGGATATTTCAGCAAGACAATGATCCAAAACACAGCTCCAAATCTACACAGGCATTCATGCAGAGGAACAATTACAATGTTCTGGAATGGCCATCCCAGTCCCCAGACCTGAATATCATTGAACATCTGTGGGATAATTTGAAGCGGGCTGTCCATGCTCGGTGACCATCAAACTTAACTGAACTGGAATTGTTTTGTAAAGAGGAATGGTCAAAAATACCTTCATCCAGGATCCAGGAACTGATTAAAAGCTACAGGAAGCGACTAGAGGCTGTTATTTTTGCAAAAGGAGGATCTACTAAATATTATTGTCACTTTTCTGTTGAGGTGCCCATACTTTTGCACCGGTCAAATTTTGGTTTAATGCATATTGCACATTTTCTGTTAGTACAATAAAACTCATTTCAATCCTGAAATATTACTGTGTCCATCAGTTATTAGATATATCAAATTGAAATGGCTGTTGCAAACACCCAAATATTTAGAACTAAAAATGATTAAGATTAATAGGGCCGGCCCCCACCCTTTTTCATTTTTTTATATACTTACCTTTTTCATGTCATAGCCATAGATTATGTAAGTGGGTTTTTTTTTTTTTTTTTTTTTTTTTTTTTTTTTTGAGGGGTTTTAGGGGGTTTTAATTCTTTTTTTTTCAGATTTTTTTGCCTGAAAAATTATACATTGAAAACGGAATCAAAACTGCCCTGTGTGAACTAGGCCTAAAGTTTAAAAAAACGGAAGCAAAAAGAAAATGCCCCCCAAGGTTGTTTTAATGTTGCTCTGTAATGTCCCTGCTTTTTATTTCTCCAGAGTCAGGAGTTGGTCTGGGTATTTTTTTTTTTTTTTTTTTTTTTTTTCTCCACCCTTTTTTTTTTTTTTTTTTTTTTTTTCCTTTCCCCCCCCTCCCCGGGCCCGAGGGGGGGGGGGAGAAAAGAACAAAACCCTTTTTTTTTTTTTTTTTTTTTTTTTTTTTTTTTTTTTTGGGGGGGGAAAAAAAAAAAATATATATATTTTTTTTTTTTTTGGGGGTTTTTTTTTGGCGCTGGACTGGTGAGGGGTTTGGGGGGCTTGGGGGGGGGGCCCCCTATTTTCTTGTTTTTGTTTTTTTTTTGTTTTTTACATACTCTATAATTTTCTGCACCCTATTCTGTGCTGAAGTTGTGGAGATGTTTGTACAGATATTTATAAAGGGATAAAAAGCTTTACACAAAGAGACTGCTACATTTAAGGCTATATAAAATAGTTTCATGTGTGGGTATTGGCAGTAGACCCACCAATATCCCACTCTGTCAACACATGGTTTCATTTGTTTGCTCAGCTTCATGCGTCATGATGAAAGATGTATTTCCGGTTTCTAGAAGCTGTATGATTGCATCCAGACACAGCGCTGCTCTGAATCTGATAATACTACAATATGTGTAGATAATATCAGTCCTGCTCCACATATATATAGCAAGTGAAGCTTGAATATTGTACGGTGGCTTTCTCTGGGTTCCAACTCTTTTGCTAAATTACAAAACTTGCTGCTAACATTCGCTTTTACTCATTCTTCCTCTTTTACATAACTTGGTTAATATGTTCAGTCTGCAAATAATGCAAACAACTACTCCAACAATTGCTCCAAGAAGTAAAAAACATAATAGAAATCACATGTACTGTATGTCTAGTAATGCTTTTTTATTTCAGGAAAGGTGATGAAATTGTAGAAATAAATGAACATGTTGTCACAAACAAGTCCCTGAATGAAGTGTATGCATTGTTAAGCCATTGCCACCCTGGGCCAATGATTATTCTGATCAGCCGACATCCAGATCCTCAGGTAAATCTTAGGGCTTATTCACACGTCTGCAAAATTCACACAATCCTTATTTATGTTCTGTACATACATGGTGGATCCATTTTTGACATCAGTGAAAACGGATCCTCCTTTTTTATTCAAGGTATGTTTGCCAATGTCTTTGGGTCTGTGAAAAATAGGTAATACATGGATGCCATCTATTTTTTTTATTTACACTGACCGATAGACTTGCATTGGTGTGATGCATTCGAGATGCAGCCACATCTGGGGAAAAAATGTACTGGTACAGCGTGTGTTTTTTTTTTTTTTTTTTTTTTTTTTATGGTTCAATGGTCCATGAACAAAAAACTGACTTATGAATGAATACATTTAAATTAATGGATCCATTGCCATCTGTGAAAAATGCAAACACAATAAATACATGAAATGCAGAAGTTATGATGAATTTTGGTATATGTTCTCATATTGACTTTAAACTGAATGTCCATCTTTTATCATCAGTTTACAATTCAGAGCTTTGTTGTTGTAGATCACAGCAGGTTGACTCCTGCCAAGTTCATGGCTGCTAACCTGCTGCACTTACTGCCCATATGGCCCTGGTCTTTAAAGACTGACATCCTGGCTGGGAAAGTTTAGTTTACTGCATACTGGATTATTGTTGAGTTCCATGTATTACAGTTTACTGCATACTATAGCCCATAATTATGAATCAATTTATTCCATACATAATTTTGCATCAATCTAAAAGTCACATTCTGCACAAAAACTTGAAAAGCTGAAAATCGGGCAAAATTTTTCACCTCATGTGCCAGACTTACGAGCATGTGAAAGTTGGTGTGGCATATTTATGCTGATCACTACATTTTTGAACAGTGGGCGGTATAACGGGTATGGCTAATCTGTTCATCAGATGTACATCAGAATTATCAAATGTGACTTTTTAAAATAAAAAAAAATTGCAATGTGTGGATGAGATTAGCTAGAATCTCATTCACTTTGCAGGTACTGTAAAACAGAGTTTTTCCAATGTGGGGCTTCAGCCTTAGACATTATTAGCAAATCTGCCCTATAGTATATACTGTTACAAGACACTCTTTCTTGTGATAAATGTATGAGAGTTTGATAACATTATACATTTAAGCCTTATTCAAACGGACGTCAAAAGTGGCTAGGTTACGACTATTTTTGTAACGCCCATCACATGGCTGTTTTTAGAACACTTTAATTTCATGGCGACTTTTTTTAGATGCTCCACGAATGCAAAACATATGGTGTTTTTTTTTTACAACCATTTTTTAATTGTGCGTGCAAATGCAGCCTTAGTATTGTAAAATAAGATAAGTAAATGGATAAATGACATCTTGTATATCAGGACTTTTCCATGGTTGCAGAATATATTATTTTAAATAAATGTAAAAAAATCTTATAAAAACAGATATTTATACAAAAATTTAGGAAATTTCACAATCTATGACAATAAGACAAGTTAAACTTTATATACCAGTACTTAATGTGGTGTTTGGATTTGTGCAGATTTCTGAGCAGCAGTTGCAGCAAGCTATGGCCGAGGCAGTGGAACGAGATCACCCCCAGTGCAGCATGGAAGGTATGACAAAACCCACATTTAAAACTTTAAAAAGAAAACTGATTTGGCCAATGTACACACTGAATTTTCCAGTCCGAATTGCCCTGTGTGGTTGAGGCTTAAGAGTAGAGCTCCACATTGCAGAAACACAGAGGAAACATTGATGTGTTTTACAGTCCCACCAAAGTCAATGAGATTTTAATTAATTTCAACCCCATATTGAAGGGAAAAAAACCCAGAAAACACAGGACTTTCAAAAATGAGGGAGACAAAAATGGAAAGCACAAGTTTTTTTCTGCATTTTCTGCGTTTTTTCCACTGCATTTTTAACTGTGATTCTCTACGTGCGGCCTACACGGGTTTTCTAGGTTACAGATATGGGAGCTAAGATGCAGTAGAAAATAGTAAGAAGTCCAGAATCTTATTGTTCTAAGTAAATCAGTGGGAAAATTTTATTATTTGCATCTTTTTTGCCCCTTTTTACCTGCATGTGCCGTTTTCTAAAGTATATTTTCATATACCTAATTTACTAAAAAAAAGTGCAAGATGCAGAATAAATCTTACGTCAGTTTACCTCAAGGAAATTGTGATTCCACTGCTGTCAGATATTTCAGGGGGCTTTTTTTTACGTTCCCCGTGCAGTGTAATGCAGTCCTTTATAATTAAAAAAAAAAGGCACATGTCATAAATGCAATGTAGAACATTACTACAGATAAACCATGCACACTTTCCCCAACAAAAAAGCAAAGTGACGAGCCTTATGTAAAAGCTTTCAAAATAGGCGCAAACATATGATAAATCTTGTGCACACAGCGTAAAACTTATAAAAGGGGGCAAAATAAGAAGAAAATAGGTGCAAGAGGCTTGATAAATGACCCCCATTCATTATACTTAAGCCGGTTGCACATGACCGTGTGCTAACCGCCTGCCGTGAATGAACGGCACGGGCGGCGCACGGAGTACACATGGATGTCACCCGTGTGCTGCCCATACATCCGCGGCCCCTTTTATTAAATGAATAGGAGCCACGGAAGCAGGGCCGCAAAATCGGACAAGAAGTCCTGTTCCATATTTTGTGGCCTGTTGGCCCGCACACGTGTACGGGCCCATAGAAATGAATGGGTCAATGTGCTATCTGGGAAAAACCCAGAAAGCACACTGACCAGACATATGGTCGTCTGCAAGGGGCCTTAGAAGAATTGGATGCTGTACTTCTTTGTATTTTCTACTGTTGAGGACTTGCACTACCTGTCTGCTTGTTGTGTTGGTGAGCTGTTGCTTGGCCACTACACAGAGAACAAAGCTTTGCTTCCAGTTCAGTTCTCTGTGTTACTTACGATGCCAGCAGCTGCTGCAAACTCCTAATATATATGAACCAACTAAATGCTTAGCCAGGATGTCTGCAAGAGGTTAAATGCCAGCAAGTATATTTTTGGAAAATGCTCAATGTATTACCATATAATAATCAAGTTGGTAACTATGACTAAGCTACACAAACCTGCAGCATATATGTAACTATATACTGTACATTTTTCTTTCAGGAGATAAAAAGATGTTTTCATGCTCTCATGGGAAATATCAATGTGACCACTGTATAGAGAGGTACGCTGCATATTTATATTACAGCCGGAGAGAGCAGAAACCAATGGTTCGCTCGAGCAGTGACAGTAATTATAACCCCAGATGTGCCAGTGCAGACTCCTACCAGCTGTATGAACTGAAGAGCAGGGTACATAGTGTGGATGTGCCCACTCAGCCACATTACTCTGCCCCTGTAAGCATAGAAGACCATTCACCCCCTAGTAGTGAAGCTCAGGTCACAACTCAGGTTCTGTGTAAAAAAATTAGTGGACACTCAGGAGAGATCATAGTGAAGAAGCTACCATCAAAACCAGCTCCACCACCAAGGAAATACTACAAGCAAGATACCAAGGATGATGTAAGTGCACATAAAATCCAGTCTGGATTATTTTTATATCATTGGGTAATGAGGTATTTATCAGCAGAATTATGGGGGGCCGGGGGGAATTAAAAAACCTGGTGTTTCCTATGCCACTTTCAGTCTTTCAGTAAAGGTCTCAGCTGACATGAAGTGCGCCTGAATTTACAAGAGGCTCCGGCCCCAACCATGCACCAGTCTACTGTACATAACCCATGCCAGTTTTCTGGTGTGAGTTATAATACATATGTTGGGTTGAGCATCCCTTCCCCAGCCTGTTTCGCTCGCTACATTCTGAGGATCTGGTGCGTCTGTGGCGCAAGAAAGGGTTGTGCACCAATAATCTGGTACATTATCACCAACCTACGCCATAAAACTGAAGATGATGTGTAAATGTGTTGATAAATTCCGCCCCAATGTGTTTTTTTTTTTCGTTACTCTTGTAACACATCTTTATGTTATCTATATACTGGCCAGCATTAGTATTTTGGTTCCTATTAACCCAGTACTTGCCATATTGTGACAATTAGACCACATACAGTACATATATAAAACATCACTGTTATACTAACTTGGAAATTAATAACTACAGAGAACTTTATATAAAAAAGGTCATTAGAACAAACAAAAGAGATGCAGGATGTGGTTTGGCAAAGGAAGTTTGATTTTTACAAATAAATTTACTTAACGGGTATAGATGTGCCTGACAGCTTATAATACCAGATGGTATGTAATAACAGAGTAAATCGGTGAAAATTCACCTTTCCTACACATACTCATGTGCTTATGAATTGTACGAGAAATTTTAATAATGTCTTCTGAACAAGGAAAGATAGGCATGCAGGCGTTAGAGAATATGTTAACAAACCGATGGTCAAAACGTGATTTATTTGCTGTTAAATAGAGATATTCTGGTCCATATCAAGGACTATACTGAATACCCATCTAGACCTAAAACTTGACCCTAGTGACTAGATTTTCTACTATGCACTCAGTCTACACAATCCTTTGTGAGCTACACAGACACAGTGGAAATGCAGATCTCATACTATACAATGACTAAAGGGAGATTTATTAGCTATAAAATCTCTCTCAGAGCACTAATATGGTATTGTTGGAACCATTAATGAAACCTAGTCTAAAAGTGTTGTATAAATAAAGAGAAAAAGCACATTTAACTCATATGTAAATTAGGTTGCATATGGACCTGGGGTATGTGCTGGTCCTTAAAGGGGTATTCCAGGTTAAAAATATTAATGACCTATCTTACGAATAAGTCAACTATATCAGATGGGTGGGGATCCGATCTTCACCAGTCAGCTGTTCTCATCAGGTGATACACAGAATGGAGCAGGAAGCAGACAGCTCTGTTCTGTCTGGTGGCATTAGCAACATGATCTGGCCACTACATAGAGAATGGAGCTGTCTGCTTCTTTGACTATCAGCTGCGGAGAACAGTTGATTGTTGGAAGTGTTTGTGTCTGACCACTGCTAATCTGATACTGATCACCTATCCTTAGGAAAGGTTATTAATATTTTTAGCCTGGAATAAACTTTAACATCTTAAACTGACTATTTGTGATGATTGAAACATTAGTGAAAAATACTGCCGGCTATTAGTCAAAATATTTTAATTTTCTTAAAGGGGTTGTCCAGTTTTATCCATGTGAATTTTAAAGCTTGTTTCAATTAAACATCTGTTACATATAATGGCAAACAGATGTCATAGAGGGGTATTCAATGCTCACAACCACCCCATTATTATTCAGCTGCAGATAGAGTGACTTTTTAGGGCTGAGCATACCCATTCAATGCATAAATTTATATGGTGCCATGTAATACAACATTTCCACTGCAGAGTGAATGCGTGACTACAGTATTTCCCTTCATTCCTTGCAATATAACAAAATGGGGTGGCTAACACAGGAAAATTTATGTAGCTCCACCATTGCAGCTTAAACCCGTATCTGTGGCTCCAATAATGATATATAAAAATTCCCTCTGTCTTTTGGTGTGAGCTGAAGACACTGGTAGCACAATATTTTTAATACTGAGTTTATGTAACATTTAAAATGCATACAGTAGCTTAGTATATGCACAGTGTACAAATCCAGGCTGTGTCAAATTAAACCCAGTTACAGAACATATCTAGTATCTTTCTTATCCTCTATATCATCTTAACCAAAGAGCACAGAGAAAGTACAATATTTGTTGAGAACATGGTACATACAAATTGTATGTACCATGTTCTCTGTATGTTACAATAAGAAACCAAACTCAGTCCACTGCTGTATGGACAAGTTCCAAGGCCAAGTCAAGAACTGCCATGTCAAACTCATTTGTTTAATAAAAAATGTTTCTGTTGAAATGTTATGTCTAATTATATAATAAATAATAATAATAATAACTTTATTTATATAGCGCCAACATATTCCGTAGCACTTTACAAATCAGAGGACACATGAGACATTACAATGTGACAAAGAAATAAACATATCAAACAATAGGAGTGAGGGCCCTGCTCACAAGAGCTTACATTCTATGAAGAGATAGGGGGGAGACAAAATGTAAGAGGGCTTGCTTCTATAATGGTCCAGCCATCTTTTAATACAAAAGGTTGTGTAACTAAAGCTGTAAGAACCCGTCACCAGCCAGTATCTGTGAATAAACATATGCTAAGTGCAAGGAGTGCAGTGTAACTTCTAGATGGAGAGGGCAGGATCTGAGGAACAGAGGAGGTAGGATAAAAGGTGTTATTGTTCTACACCTCCGCACTCTATCGTGTGATCAGATCATGTGATAAGCCTGACCAAACAGATGTGATTTTAGGGCAGTTTTGAAGCTGCTGTAGTTGGGGATTAATCGGATTTTCTGGGGTAAAGCATTCCAGAGCACCGGTGCAGCTCGAGAAAACTCTTAGAGACGGGATTGGGATGTTCAGATAATAGAGGATGCAAGTCTAAGGTCCTTGGCAGAACAGAGAGGACGGTTAGGGCGGTAGACAGTGACGAGAGAGGAGATATAGGGGGGCGCAGCGCTATGGATGGATTTGTCGGTCAGTGTGATAATTTTATATTGTATTCTGTGATGGATGGGCAACCAATACATCGACTGACTGCATCTGTGTACCGGTTTGACAGAAAGATGAGTCTGGCAGCTGCATTCAGGACAGATTGTAGTGGGGAGAGTTTAGTAAGAGAAAGCCCAATTAGAAGAGGATTGCAATAGTGAAGACAAGAGAGAATAAGAGCGACAATGAGGGTATTTGATGTTTCCACGGTGAGAAAAGGGCAAATTTTAGAGATGTTTCTAAGGTGCAGGAGGCAAGAATGTCCAAGTGTCTGAATATGTGGGATAAAGGTGAGATCTAAATCAAATACAAACCCCAGACAGCGGGCATGCCGCCTTGGGGTAATAGTAAGGCCACCAAATATATATATATATATATATATATATATATATATATATAGGAAAGAAATAGAACTTCGAGGAAACTAAAAAAAAAAAATTGGAAAATAAAGTGAACATACAGAAAACATACAAATTCCTTTAAGGGAGTCTGTAAGCTCCCAAACCCATAACAGTGCCATTTTGGTACCTTTAAAGACAAAATCCCACCTCATCACCTGTGCGCTTGACCCAATCCAGTCGCATCTCATCCCCAACCTCACTGAAGTCTTTACTCCTGCCCTAACACATCTCTTAAACCTATCTCTAACCAGAGGATCCTTCCCTTTTGCCTTCAAACACGCTACATCACACCAATCCTTAAGAAAACATCACTTGACCCGTCCTCTCCAGCCAACTATCACCCCATCTCATTGATCCAATATGCCTCAAAATTGCTTGAACAACACGTCCACTCTGAACTGTCCTCTTACCTCTCGTTCAACTTACTCTTTGACAGATGACAGTCAGCACTCCATGGAAACTGCACTAACTAAAGTCACAAACGACCTACTAACTTCCAAAGCCAAGCATCAATACTCTGTTCTCCTCCTCCTTGACCTTTCCTCCACCTTCGACACAGTCAACCACTTCATCTTATAGCAAGCTCTCTCATTCCTTGGCATCACAGACTTGGCCCTTTCCTGGATCTCCTCATACCTCACCAGCCGCACATTCAGTGTCTCCTTGCCGCGACCTCTTTCTGTAGGTGTCTCCCAAGGCTCTGTCGTAGGACCCCTCCTCTTCTCCATCTACACCCTCGGCCTTAGCCAGCTCATAGAATCTCACAGTTTTCAACACCATTGCTACACTGACAACACTCAAATATATCTCTCTGGGCCAGATATTACCCTTCTGTTGTCCAGAGTTCCAGAGTGTCTAGCAGCTGTAGCATCCTTTCTCTCCTCCTGCTTTCTCAAACTCAATATGGAGAAAACAGAGTCCATCATTTTTGCCCGACCTTGCATGACCCCCACCTAACCCATCTATCAAAGATAATGGGACCACACTTACCCCAGTCCCACAGGCCTACTGCCTAGGGATAACCTTTGACTCTGACCTATCCTTCAAGCCACACACCCAAACCCTCAACACCTCCTACTGCCTCCAACTCAAGAACATCCATAGAATCCGCTCCTTTTTCACCCCTGAAACTACAAAAATGCTAGTCCACACCCTCATAATCTCCCATATAGACTACTGTAACAGCCTTCTCCAAGGCCTCCCAGCAAATGCACTCGCTGCCCTCCAGTCCACCTTAAACTGTGCCGCTTGCTTAATCCACCTCTCCCCCTGTTCTTCACCGGCTGCTCCCCACTGCCAATCCCTTCACTGGCTCCCCACTGCCAATCCCTTCACTGGCTACCCATCGCCCAGCCAATAGCGTTCAAAATGTTAATGCTGACATACAAAGCCATCCACAACCTGTCCCCTACATTCATCTCTGACCTAATCTCCTGCTACCTGCCAACACATAACCTCCAATCCTCCTAAGACCTCCTACTACGTTCTGCTCTTATCCGCTCTTCACACAACTGTCTACAAGACTTCTCCCGTGCATCCTCCATACTCTCAAACTCACTACCTCGACACATAAGACTGTCCCCCACAATCACAAGCTTCAAGAAGACCTTGAAGACTCATCTATTCAGGAAGGCCTACAAACTCCAATAACGCTACTGTCACCACACCGCCATCTGAACAACCTCTACCCTCACCTACAGTCTCTATCCCTCTTCCCTCATAGATTTCAAGCCCTTGAGGGCAGGGACCTTGATTCCGCTGTTCCAGTTGGTCGCTGTTAATATTGTACTTGTTATGTATATTTTGTGTACTTATATGTAGACCCTCATATATACAGCACCATGGAATTAATGGTGCTCTATAAATAAATAATAATATTAATAATAATTTAAATGAAGGAGAAACGTACCTAAACAAACCAATGGATTAATGCAGAGATATTAATCAAGTGCTTTGGGGGTGGTGCCTGATTTGCCTACAGACAGTCATGGCACAGGCAGAGGCTAAAAATGTCATGATTAAAGGAGTAGCACTGGCTGGTGATTTAAGAAAGTTGGAGCACTTGATGCTGTTTGTAGGCAAATTTGGCATATCAGGCCCACCCCCAGTGTACTTGAGTGCATATCTATAAAAAGATTATTACTTTGGCATTGCTTCATTGGTTTGTGACCACAAATATCTGTTTCTGCTCCCATTAAAGACAGCTTCACTGCACTATTACTGGTTTGGGAGGCATTTTGTACCTGACAGACTATCCAGGTACAAGGAGGAGGAGCCCAGTGAGGCAGAAGCTAGCAGAAAGGAACAAGCTGCTAGAGAACATAAAAAGATTTATTTTTTTATATCTCTTTTTAGAACAGTTTTTCAGAAGGTCTTAGCAGGACTGAGGTGTATAGATGTGAATAAAGCTCTGGTGAGGGAGAGATCCTTCTGTAATCTATTTCAGGATGTCTGTTTCTCATTTACTACTCTTCCAGCTTCCTCCTCCCCCTCCATAGTACTGTATGAAATGTAGCTTGTGTTCAGTGAAGATGGATTTTCTTTCACTGAACTGAGCAGTTTGCGATGCAGGCGAAGAGCTGACAACAGCAGATAGGACCATTTTCAGCTGATCAGATATATTACAGTTTTTTTTATTCACATGAAATGTACAAAAAAATAAACAGTTACTCTATAAAGATGATGTCTTGGTCAAAACAGACAACAAGGTTCCATTCCTTCAGACGGCAATGCCCTAGCAATAGCAATGGGTACTGTATTTCTGGATTTCTTAGATTTTACTCTGCTGCTTTGTGCTACTACAATATGACAGCAAAATTTAGGCACTGGGTTAATGGAAATACCATTTGTAAGGACAGCAAGTACTTTTGGATCTATATGTAACCTTCAGATCACAGCCTGCACCTGCATGCTCAGACCCATAGACACTGTATACAGCACTTTGAGAAAATCTTGTGGTTTTCATAATTCTGTTTTTGACATGACTGCATTGTTTCACAGGAAGCAGGAAACTTGCTGCTAAAAGGAAACCAGCAAATGACAGCCCACAGAGTGTTAGATACAACAGTATCTTCCACTGAATCTTCGCAGACAACGACTGGTGAACCAAAGTCTCCAGACACAGGTATGTCACTGGCTGTCCCAGCTTTGTCCTACACACTTAGCGTTATATGCATCATACTGCCCTGCATTGAAATATTAATATACCTAATAGTTGTATCATTATAAAGTGCAGTGTGATTTTATAAGCTATTACATAACATATACAATGAACTCTCTCCAAAAGAGGTTTCACTGTATTAACTATAGTCAACACATTTCTTAATAAGTCAGTCTCATGTCAAAATCTACAAATTAAATGATGGAATATATAAGCTAACCAAGTCCATATTTTGATATAGTTTGTGGTTGCAATGTACAGTAAGAAATTCATAAGTTATCCAGAGCTGGTATTATGGATTGAATGAATATATATAATATGAATTTCTATGAGTGAAGTAAGCACATACCTACCTACAACACCCAATACTGAAATATCAGCTCCTAAATGCACTTATTGGACATAATTTAATAGCATAATTTATGATGCAATTTATGGAGGACCTGGACTAATGCTGTATAAGTAACACAAAGTCATCATTTCTAATGGTGGGCCTAAAATACCTAAGGATTTAAGTAGGCATTATTGTTTCAATAAACTTTGCATAAATGAATAGCAAAGTAGTAAGAAGTAGAAGTAATATATTTTATCAGAGGAAATACCTCTTTTTGTTATTATCAGACTCATCCCTGCACTCCTCCCTCTGATGTTCACTGTGAAAATTACTGCTCTATCAGTCAGAAGACAGCTGCAGGTCACATGACTCAGATTGCTCATGTCTATAGACGTTTATACAGAGGGGGAGGGGTAGTGAGCAGGAAATACAGGAGAAGAAAACACTGAACAGAAGCTTAGACTGGGTTACTATCAAAGCACTTTTTTCACATCAGTCTTGTCAGTCCTTCTCTATATATGTCCTGCATATTCCCACAGATTTTTCTGTGTGAGAGAGGCATTTATAGCATATTCTCCTCCAGTTGCTGTGAGCAGTGTATGGCAGTTAGTTTCCACCCACCACCTCAGAGAGAGCTACAAGTTCCAGATATAGTTTGCAATGAGGAAAATTGCTCAGAACTGCATAATATAAGTCATATAATGACCAGAAATAGTATTTACCCTTATGTATACATATCAGCTTATACTGAAAAGTCAAATGAAATGACAGGTTCACTTTAATAAAAACTACATTCTATATCTTCTACAATTCTATGGTGTATTTCCTTTTACTGATTTGTTTGTAAATGACTAGATTCTAAATTCTAGCTAAATCTTGATTCTCCAAAGGTATACGTAATAGATTAATTGAAAGGTTATACCACTGTCCATGTGTCTAAAGGTGGCCATGCTTGAGTTGGTTGTCAGTGGAGAGTGGGACAGTACCATATACATTATAATGTCAGGTAGTCCCACTGAAATTGGCAGGTCCAGCAATCATTCATCCAATGCGTATGGCCACCGTAAGATATTGTGAAGATTAGAGTGTATTCACATCTGTAGCAGATACATTTAGCACATGCAAAAGCAGATGCAAATGAATGGACATCCATTTATATAGTGAGTAATGTAAAAAAAAAAAAAAGGAAAAAAAAAGGATCAGTTTCTGTTAGAATTTTTTAAAGTACACAAAAGCGTAGTAAACCAAACATAAACGGATCCATTTTTTTTTTACAAAGATCTCTATGTAAACGGATGGCCATCAGTTTGCATCTGTTTTTTGCATCCATTAAAAGGATATGTGAAATGGATGTAAAGAGCTTGAAGTAAATGTACCCTTAACATAATTTTACAAGCACTATTACTTGTGTTCCATAGGAAATCCTATTGCATCACATCACAAGCCATTGTTAAGACGACAAGCACGTGTTGACTACAGCCTTGATACAACTGCAGAAGATCCTTGGGTACGGATATCTGACTGTATTAAGAATTTATTCAGTCCCATACTATCTGAAGATCACAGTTTAATGGATCTGGATGGAAGCATCAGCACAGGAGGGGATAGTTCGGCATCTGCTCAACTAAAATGTGGGCAGCAACAGACTCCAGTTGGGGACTGTAATTCTCAGACATGCCGAAGTGAAGAAGTGGGTAACCTCAAGAAAGGCCCACCAGTAGCACCAAAGCCAGCTTGGTTTCGTCAGAGTTTAAGAGGTGCTAAGAATCTAGACAGAACATCAGACAATGCCTCTCTTGTAAAGCCGAGGGAAACTAGTAACAGTATTAGACCCCAGATTTCCAATAGGGCATCCTCAATCAAACAGAGAATAAGTTCATTTGAAACTTTTAGTACATCACAGCCACCCAAAAAAGGGAATGACAGACCCAACGCTCGAAATTCAGCACAACATGAAAAGCCCACTAGCAAGGAACTAGAGGTAGAATGTGTTACTGTGTCATTCAATAAGGTCACTGTCAACTCAGTTGAAAGTCAAATAAAAGAAATTAGTGATCCTCAGATAGTGTCTCCTGTGGACAAGAGTGAAAATCGAGAGTCACATTCTCCACCAAGGTTACTGAGTACAAGAAGGACCAGTAGTACCAGTAATGAACCACATCACCACTCCTCTTATACAGAGCTCACTGAGCCCCTACCTTTCAAGACCCCAAGCCAAAGATCAAGGAGTTATCCACTGACCTCCACGCCATCCATCGATAATGGAAACATATCAGAGAACTGCAGCAAAATCTATTCTATAAGCAACCAGGTGTCTTCAGCCCTCATGAAATCCTTGCTATGCTTTCCTCAGTCACCATGTATACACAGCAGCGATATGTGGCAATTTGAGGCCAATACTGGAGGAGAAAACGTATCAGCTTCAGCAAATGAAAATCAACACTTGGACACAGGATTTTCAGTGAAGTAAGACAAGTAGTTAAATATTATATACTGTGATATTTCAGTTCTTGTGTAGATGACAGCTGTAATAATACCTTAGTTTTCCATGATTTCTGATATTTGAACCTTCAAAAATAATATCTTTATCCATGTTATTAGTGGTGTGGACACCATTCATGAGTGACCTATGAGATGATTCAGATAATGACAGTATTGGGTGTTTGCACATGGTCGGCAAATAGTATAGTACTGACTGCAAATGAAGGACTGGGAATGATGGTCATGAACTTTTGATAGATTTTCCTGGGTTTCTATTAACTACATAAGGTATAACTAGCAGGGTGAAATGTCTACACAGAGCACTATTATAGAGCTGTGGTGCAGTCATTCTCTGCTGCACCCCATGCCTTTGTTATGGTAGCATAGATTTACAGGTCCCATGGTGTGGGTAGAGTACAGATGGTTAATGATTTGTTCTCCTACTAATTTTTGCCGACATCGGCATGTTGTTTCAGCAATAATATTTGTTACTGGCATCGAGATAAATGCAGAAGAGGCTTAAATGTGCTGACAGCAGAAAACAAAAGCTATTTGTAAATGTGTGACTTGTGAAAGTCTTATTTATCACAGGTGGCAATACATTATCTTATACTGTGCACTTCTTGATAGAGCTACAAATAACACAGCACTCACTGTATCATACTATTACCTTACAAAGGGAAGCACAATAATTATTGGTTACCAGGAGTTTACAGCAATGACACCTCCATTACTTGTCTGGTAGGAAATAGTCTTTTTATTTTATCAAATAATATCTGAAAAAGGAATTGCTGCTTGAGAATTCCACAAAATGGCCTTTAGGCGAAAGCACTACATTGCAGATGTGCAGCGTTTTTGCCGCTGTGGAAAAAAAATGCAGCGTTTTACAGTACCTGCAAAGTGAATGAGATTCTGGCTAATCCCATCCACACATTGCTGCAAAAAAGCTGCGTTTTCAAAAAACAAAACAAAAAAAAACCTGTGAAAATACTGGCGTTTTCCCTATAGGTTAAATAGGGGAAGATAATCCACAGAGAAAAACTCAGCAAAAATGCAATGAAAAACACTGCTGAAAAAAACCCACAATGCGTTTCTGCAGCGTTTTTTAACTGCATCTCTCTATGTGGGGCCTTAGCCTAAAAAGGATCCCCTCCTCCTCCTTTTCTAACATGTCTGTTTAGTAAATACTTGCACTGAAGTGACAATTCGGGAGCAGCTTTTCTTACAGCTGACCCTCTATTTTGCCTCCAATAAATTTATGAATAAGTTGACAACAGGATGTTAACAGTTGCAGGAGTGTCCTTACACGGTCTGACACTGTCCAATCACTGCTGACCTTATAGGGACACACCCCTTTGATAAAGTGTAATGGTAACACCCAGTTGTTCAACTTAAAAGGAGTCTACCACCACCAAAATCACTTCTAAACCACTTATATACTCTGGAACCCCCAGAGGAATCTTGGGCAAGACAAACGTTGGGGCAGAGGGCTGGAGGCCGTGGCTGGAACACATTGGTATCATATTTATTTCTGCATTAATTGCTTTATATCTAGTGGCTATGGTGATATTTGTATATATGTACTGTATACCTTAATATTTAATTGATTGATCATATAGTTGGATGTTCCTTTCATATCAAATTTATAGTACCATGAACTTTGACACAGGTACTATGTATATGGATATTTTGTTATATGATATATTGACTAACATCCATTGGTAGCACTGTGCATTTTATATATCTATATACTGTATGTATTTTTCTTTACAAGTTATATTATTTATCTATATTTATTATTTAATTATTATTAATTTGGTGCATATATCAAGTTATTTCTATTAATTTATGGCTATACATGTAACTTAATGTATGTGTAGTGGTGTTTGGTTTTGTCAGTCACAACCTCCTCCCCTACTATGTTTCGTGTGATTTTAATATGTTTTTAATTGTATGGCTCTTATACTATGAATATTTAATACATTTATGAATTTAATTGTACTTTTTTTTTATTGTTATCCATGGGTTTAGGTTGTGGGATATATCTATAGGACTTTATTTGATTTGTTTGTACGGCCCATTTGATAGCAATTTGCTGAAAGTTGGTAGGATTACTACACTTATATACTGTTAAAGGGTGTTACTGGCACTGTGTAATCTTGCTGCTGAGAAAATCAACTTCTAATCCATATGGAAATAAGCTATTAGTTGCACCCATGCCACACATTTTTACCTGTAGTCAACACAGCACCTCTCATAAGATAAAAATTAATAGTTTTCGATGAGGGTGCACTCAATAGTACATTTTCATATGGATTAATTGTCAATTTTCTCGACAACAAAATTGCACTTGGCATAAAAAAGGTATGTTCGCTATGCCACTTACAGCCCCTACAGCAGCATATACAGTGGGGAAAAAAAGTATTTAGTCAGCCACCAATTGTGCAAGTTCTCCCACTTAAAAAGATGAGAGAGACCTGTAATTGTCATCATAGGTAGACCTCAACTATGAGAGACAAAATGAGAAAGCATATCTAGAAAATCACATTGTCTGATTTTTTAAGAATTTATTTGCAAATTATGGTGGAAAATAAGTATTTGGTCACCTACAAACAATCAAGATTTCTTGTTCTCACAGACTTGTAACTTCTTCTTTAAGAGGCTCCTCTGTCCTCCACTCATTACCTGTAGTAATGGCTCCTGTTTGACATTGTTATCAGTATAAAAGACACCTGTCCACAACCTCAAACAGTCACACTCCAAACTCCACTATGGTGAAGACCAAAGAGCTGTGGAAGGACAAAAGAAACAAAATTGTAGACCTGCACCAGGCTGGGAAGACTGAATCTGCAATAGGCAAGCAGCTTGGTGTGAAGAAATCAACTGTGGAAGCAATAATTAGAAAATGGAAGCCATACAAGACCACTGATAATCTCTGTTGATCAGGGGCTCCACGCAAGATCTCACCCCGTGGGGTCAAAATGATCACAAGAACGGTGAGCAAAAATCCCAGAACCACACAGGGGGACCTAGTGAATGACCTGCAGAAAGCTGGGACTAATGTAACAAAGGCTACCGTTAGTAACACACTACGCCGCCAGGGACTCAGATCCTGCAGTGCCAGACGTGTCCCCCTGCTTAAACCAGTACATATCCGGGCCCGTCTGAAGTTTGCTAGAGAGCATTTGGATGTTCCAGAAGAGTATTGGGAGAATGTCATATGGTCAGATGAAACCAAAGTAGAACTGTTTGGTAGAAACACAACTCGTCGTGTTTGGAGGAGAGTGAATGCTGAGTTGCATCCAAAGAACACCATACCTACTGTGAAGCATGGGGGTGGCAACATCATGCTTTGGGGCTGTTTCTCTGCAAAGGGACCAGGATGACTGATCCGTGTACATGAAAGAATGAATGGGGCCACGTATCGTGAGATTTTGAGTGCAAACCTCCTTCCATCACCAAGGTCATTGAAGATGAAACGTGGCTGGGTCTTTCAGCATGAGAATGATCCCAAGCACACAGCCAGGGCAATGGAGGAGTGGCTTCGTAAGAAGAATTTCAAGGTCCTGGAGTGACCTAGCCACTCTTCAGATCTCAACCCCATAGAAAACCTTTGGAGGGAGTTGAAAGTCCATGTTGCCCAGCGACAGCTCCAAAACATCACTGCTCTAGAGGAGATCTGCATGGAGGAATGGGCCAACATACCAGCAACAGTGTGTGCCAACCTTGTGAAGACTTACAGAAAATGTTTGACCTCTGTCCTTGCCAACAAAGGATATATAACAAAGCATTGAGATGAACTTTTGTTATTGACCAAATACTTATTTTCCACCATAATTTGCAAATAAATTCTTTAAAAAATCAGACAATGTGATTTTCTGGATTTGTTTTCTCATTTCTCAGGTGTCTTTTATACTGATAACAATGTCAAACAGGTGCCATTACTACAGGTAATGAGTGGAGGACAGAGGAGCCTCTTAAAGAAGAAGTTACAGGTCTGTGAGAGCCAGAAATCTTGCTTGTTTGTAGGTGACCAAATACTTATTTTCCACCATAATTTGCAAATAAATTCTTAAAAATCAGACAATGTGATTTTCTAGATTTGTTTTCTCACTTTGTCTCTCATAGTTGAGGTCTACCTATGATGACAATTACAGGCCTCTCTCATCTTTTTAAGTGGGAGAACTTGCACAATTGGTGGCTGACTAAATACTTTTTTTTCACAACTGTAAGTGGTTTAGAAGCAATGGTAGTGGTAGACTACCTTTAGGGCTAAGGCTCCACGTAGTGAGCTGCAGCCAAAAAATGCTGCGGAAAAGACTGTGGTGGAAACGCATTGCATTTTTTTCGACAGTGTTTTTCACAGTTTACCTTTGTGGACTTTCTGCCTTTATTAAACGTAAACATAAAACGCCAGTGTTTCCGTAATTATAACTGATATGCTGCGATTTACAAAAATGGGAGCATTTTTGAAATTGCAGCATTTCTGCTGCAGATTTTTTTTTTCTGGGATGAATCTCATCCACTTTGAAAGTAATGTAAAACACAGCATTAGTTGCTGCTACATTTCCACCTAGGCCAAAACGCTGCATTTTCGCAACATGGGGCCCCACTCTTAAAAGGGGTTTTCCAGGCCTACATGTTGATGACCTACCTGTAGGTAATCCATTGAAGATCGGCAGGGGGTCTGATGAGCATATATGCACATATATTATTTTATGCTGTCAGAAAACCTATTTTAACCTGTGGGTGATGGGTGCTCTCAATCTCAATACTATGCCCCAACATAAAATTTGGGTTAATGTTACCTGCTTCTGCCATCATGGCAAATTATTCTAGTGGGCACTAAAGTAGGAGAAAAGATCTGTGTTGTAAGCTCTCCACCAATCAACTTCTCTGTAAATAACATTGTTTATACTTGTTAAAGACAATTCTGCTACAAGTTATCTCAGTCTATTATATTTTATCTTCTTAAAGCCTTTCTGAACTGAGGGAGTATAGAGTGGGACAGGCAGAAAGCGAGAAAGAAGAGAAGCTATCAGGGAAGTCACTTTCTCTGCCACCTACAAATTTGAGTGCGGGACAGTCCGTCATTTCTCTACTTCCTCTGGAAGAACTGATGCAACTAATAGAGGAAGTTAAAGGACTGGATGAGAAAACACTGAAGGTAATTCTTTATGTAATACATTACATTTTTATTCTTTTTTTGTCACTGTGTCAAAAACATAAATCTAAAGGGGTTTTCCCATCTATGTGCTTCAACTGCTTTACTGTCTTGTCTCACCTTCACTTCCTGGTTTCAGCGAAGTTGGTGGGCAGGCTGAGCTTGGGTGATGGACAGTTTAGGGGAAACTGTTTTCTCTGGTTTTTCATATAGAGGTAACAGAGACACTATTCAGCACTGTTCTAACTCTTATCAGGGCTCAGCAGCTAAGTGCACTGCAGAGTTAATAGACTGCTCCATTTGCTGTCAACCACAGTGAAAAGAAGTTAATTGAGGTAGCTGGGAACAGGGACGGACATCACCAGCCCAACAAGTGCTGCTAAATAGCAGAGGTGGTCTGAAACCTAGGCAATGAGCTGTAAACACTGACGCTAGTTTCACACTAGCATTTGGCTCTCCGTTGTTCGGGTCTGCATGGGGACCCAAAAAACAGAGAGCTCATCTGCTTAAAAAGCGGTTACCCATGGACCCCATAGACTATGGGGTTTCCGCCGGTTTTATACTGAAACAGACGGAGATGAAAGTCCTGCACAGAATCTGCGTCCTACAGAGACTCCAACACAGATGTGCGTCTAGTCTGAGGAGATATAATCAGCAGTATCTACCAATAGAAAAAGCAATGTCTTGGGTAAAACACTTCAATTAGCTTAAGTTACAAGGTCAAATACCCCTGTAATCCATAGTATCAAATAAGAAGTTATAGGAGGGTCTTTAAGTGGCTTTTCCAAAAAATGTTTTGTCTGCCTTCAAACAGTTCAGTGCTCTCAGTATAACAAAAAATATGTATTATACAATATTTAATGCATGTAAACCCAATAACACAAAAATGAAAAAAATAAAATAAAATATAACTTTTATTAATATAAACTAAAAGGTCCAGGTCAGACCAGAAACACACATTAAAATAGATGATAGTATGTGTATATATAAAGTGGTCTTGTTATAGCCAGGTCTTCCAGGAATCCTCATATATAAAGGGTAATGATACAAAACACCCCAAAAAGAGGAATCAGTAAAGAAAATACGGGAAAACCTCAGACCACATAATCTAACTAATCGGTTTAGCCCTCAGACAATGGGAGAGCTATTTTATACTTGAACAGGTGAGAGGCAAATTACTCACTAAAGCCCCTGTGAGGGGGGCTAGCTGGGCTACCCTTTTTAGGGTTTACCACACTGTCTAGCTCACTTTATCTGAATGGGCAATCATCTATTTTAATGTGTGTCTCTGGTCTGACCTGGACCTTTTAGTTTATATTAATAAAAGTTATATTTTAGTTTTTTTCATTTTTGTGCTATTGGGTTTACTTTCTAAATATGAGCACTTGATTCATGCCTTAATTTTTTGAATATTTAATGCATATAGTACATAAGAAAATAGTATATTAGCAAAAGTAACACTTACTACAGACAGCTACAGATGTAGGACTATTTAAAGCGGTTGTCACGTTATGGACACTTATCTCCTATTCATAAAACAGGGGTAAGTGTCCACTCGCTGGGGGCCTGATTGCTGGGTCCCCTGGTGATCAGGAAGATGGGACCGAAAGTCCCCCTAAGGCCTCCTTTTTAATGGAGCGCCAGTGTTCTATTCAGTGTTCTATGGGGCTGCAGGCACTGCTGGAGATTACAGTCCCGGCAGCCCCATAGAAGTACATAGAGCGACGTTCACAGAAGTACACTGGCACTCCAGGCACTCCATATACGAAGAGGCCTAAGGGGATCTTTCGGCCACCCAGTCATTGAATAAGTGTCCATAACAGGACAAACCCTTTAACTTGTATCTGATAACTTGCTGCAGCTTGAAAAAACACCACTGAGAAACCCAAGTTAAAGAGTGCTGAAACTGGAAACTGGAAATTTATGCTACAACTGTAAATTTGGTCATGTTTCTGTTATATTTGCAATAAGTGTGAAAACATATATACAGCTTGACAACACGAGGAGCACTGATGATACTTATTGTGGCTTTTCACATTATTAAACAGTGCGATTGTCTTCTGTCTATATGTGCTGCAGTGGTCAGCCATTTGTACTTTATTGTTCCTGGTACCGCAACATTTAAGCCTACATTTATATTCTCTTATGGCACCTGCTTTAGAATTTACAGTAAATGTATAATCTTATTTTGGTATATTCCTCTATTACAGCAATTTGATGACATCCATGTGGTGGTTATACACAAGGAGGAAGGCACTGGTCTAGGTTTCAGTCTTGCTGGTGGACTTGATCTGGAAAATAAGGAAATCACGGTATGTGTTTTTATTTCATTTGATGCACATCTTTTAATAGAATGTGTAGTGCAAGTGTTTGATAACACAACAACCATCAGCAAAAACCTAGGCACATAAAACTGAATGTCATTGCTTGTCATTTTAAGAAATTCTAATAATGATTTTAGATTCTTGCCATTATCCTCCCAATTGTCCATAAGCAGGAAGATTGATGATGTAAAACAGTCTCTTTTAGCATTGCAAAATACAGTTCATTGTTTGAAACCAATATCAATGAATCAATTGTCATGTTGTTTACACCATTCCAAGCAAAGGTAGGCATTATGTATAATGGCCTCATTCTTATCATGGATTCAAAATCCATGAAGGTCCCAACAAACATTTCATTTGATTTTATTGTTGCGCCTAGGTAATTCCTCATAGTTGGCTGGTGGTATTCTATGATGATAGGTGATATTCTATGATGCAGTGCAGAAAGTATACTTGATTTAATACACTTGACAGCAGTGGGTTCATATATCTTTGACCTAACCTCATGTTGTTTCCCTACGTGTAATCCCAGCTCCTCCCAAGACCTCCTTCTTTGCACTCCTTTTGTCTGCTGCTCTCAAGATTTCTAGATCAATGCCTTTAATGTTGCTTTACAATAAATAGTAATGATAATTACAAGGGGTGACTATATATTTTTGGCCAAGTAGTATAGATTAGCGTGCCTTATGTTTTGTCCTTATTCCTGTTTCAGGTACACCGAGTTTTCCCCGATGGACTGACTGCTCAAGAAGGAACAATACAAAAAGGCGATAAAGTTTTGTCTATTAATGGGAAATCATTGAAAGGCGTCAGCCATAATGATGCTATAGGGATTCTGCGCCAGGCTCGTCACCCCAGACAAGCTGTCATTGTAATAAAGAAGGAAAAAGATGGAGGACAATCTATAGAAACAACTGATTTCTGTGGCATCTCCGATGATTCATCACTATCAAGTGAGTGAAGTTAACCCTGATCATTACACCAAAATGACTCGATCATTCTCCGTATTTTAGAGAAGTGAAACAATGGGGAGGAGATCCTAAGCTAAAATGTATCAGAATCCTGGCTTAGTTTAGGCCAAAAAGTGGCCTACATGCTTTGTACCACATTTACTATGTGTATAAGGCTAAAGCCCCACATTGTGGAAAGCAGCAAAAAAACGCAGTGTAAACACATCCCATTCTTTTCAAAAGCGTTTTTCAGTGGATTTTGCTGCATTTTTCTCTGCAGATTTTCTTCCCTTATCAAACCTATAGGGAAAATGCCAGCATTTCCACAGTTATAATTGACATGCTGCGATTTTCAAAAATGCATGTGTTTTTTAATACACAGCTCTTCCGCTGCGTTTTTTTTCAATGTGTGGATTAGCCAGAATATCATTCACTTTGCTGGTACTGTAAAATGCTGTGTTTCTACAATGTGGGGCTTCAGCCTTAGTCGCTTTTAATCCCTGCCTGACAAGTGGTTGGGTTTAGAGGGGAAAGGGAGTTGGGCAGGGCTCAAGATGCAACAATGTGCAACACAATTGTGTCAAAAGTTCTAGTGCAAACTAAGATAGCAAATAGGTGCTATATACTTAGGCTAGACAGTCTAAAGATTTGGCACTTTTGTAGACTCTATAGTCTAAGTTACCACTGCCTGAAGTAATGTGGTTTTAGTAAATCTGCCCTGATAACGTGATTATTGCCTTGAGACAACCACTAGTTAGCCTCTCTGCAATAGATCATTGTCAATAGATCTACAACTGTAACTACTGCCAGTGATAATAAGACTTCTTATTTTACTATTATGTTTTCCATGCCTTCAGGATTGATTTGTACATGAAATAACTGTATATAATACATTATGCATTTCTTATAGAACATGTTCCCTCATTTTTGACAGATTCGGACAGTGCAGGTTCCACAATGACTGTTACCCTTGAGAAGCATTTGTCCGGTTTAGGATTTAGTTTAGAAGGAGGAAAAGGCTCTGTTAATGGAGACAAGCCTATTGTCATTAACAGGATATTCAAAGGTGAGCATATGTCATTATCTTTAATAACAATGATATAGTATGAGCTGTGCTGTAATGAGGAGAGAGTGTAAAAGCCAGGTTTTATGGATGTAAAAAAACTTGGAGTATTTTGTAAGATTACAATACCAATACATCCAGTCTGATGATAAAAGTCATCTGCAAACTGTTTAGATTAAAATTGGTTAGAAAATATAATCCTAATCTTTTTTCCTAACCCTCTCTTCAGTAAGTAATCTGCTCTACCCTGACATGTAGAACACTCATCTAAGTACATGTATTTGTTCATAATTTTGTTATGAATTTTCATTAGTTGAACCAGTTCACATTTATTTAACACTTAGCTTTTGTCTGAGTTACTTGGACCTGCAAGTCCGATGTGCATTGCTTTATTGCGATCATTTCACTATGATTATACACCACATTGGATATTGGTTTACTTCTTGAAAAATTTTCAATAAAAACAATTAAATAGAATGAGATATTTAATGATAAAATATTTGAATGTTTTGCATGACATTTGCAATAGCAACCACTAGAGGGCAGTTGTATACCTAGCCGGCAGCTTTTGGTTAGTCCAGTTCTACAGTATAAGAAGAGCACTGGCTGTCATCCTACAAAATTGTTTTTAACACATAGAAAGTGAATAATAATAAGTAAGCTTTTCATTTGTTGCAATGCAGGGTGCACATGCAAGGCTTTTCTATGAATGTGGTTACTTCTGCAAAAGTCCATCCAACTTCCTCACTTGCTGACCTCAAAAGAGTTTACTGTCATATTGTTTTGCTGTATCAAGTTTTTTGCGTTCCTCATCTGTATGTGCCCTGCTCATAAAAGAACTGCACGAGTTTTTTCCCCTTAAATAACTATGATCGCACTAACTTTAAAAAGTGGTATTTTGCCTATTGGCAACAATTTACCCTTTCTATAGCACCTAATGTAGTTATACAAAATAAAACTTAACTTTTAATTATTTGATCAGTAAAATCCCAGATTAGTCCCTAAATATGATGTATTAATAAACCAAGAATTGGTGTTGAAAAATCCACCCACTCCTGACTGGGGAGAGGGAGGAAAAAGAATCAAGATATCTGATCTATCTGATGGCTAACAAATTCCTATCCTGTTTTCTTATATAATTGTTGAACATTTGAAGCGCTTGCAGGTCACTCAAACAATGAAACCAGCATCAATTCCTTGTTATAAAAATAAGGAAAACCTTATTTTGTAAGACAACGTTTTTGGAAATCGTAGAATTTCTGCTGCGCGTATTTTTCTGCCCCCACTGCCTCAGCCCTTCTCTGTGCTCAGCTTTGCTACATGAGGCATTACCGCAGCATATACAGAGTACACTCAATAATCTGCTTACACTTTTTTTTTTTTTTTTAGAATTCTCAATAGGTTTCTGCAGAATTGCTCTTAAAGTCTTAGACTTTAATTGAAATACTGGTTACATATATGACTGTGATATTTCCACATAGGTTCAGAGCTAGACTTCAACCCCCCAGCCTAAGACAGAACTTCTATGCTGTTTTACCTTTATATACAGCTCAATAGCACTTATATGGACTGTAATATGGACCTTGACATTTCACTCACAGATGTTTATTTTTCTAGGTGTGTCAGATAAGAACGATGCTGTTCAGCCAGGAGATGAATTACTGCAGTTGGGAAATATCAACCTACAAGGCCTCACTCGGTTTGAAGCTTGGACTGCCATCAAGACGCTGCCCAATGGGCCAGTACTTGCTATTATTAGGCGACCTAGCACCACAGGCTCTATGAGCAATTATTGAATGTACCAAAATGCTTACAGTCTATTACATACCTGAATTTATTCTTGCCAAAGAGTTTAAGCAATGGCAGACTAACAGCAAAGCGCAGGAATAGGTGAGAAGGACAGGGCAAATTAATCTTCAGATCTTTGTGATATGATGATATAATAATCTACCATATACATTTTAACAACATAGGAATCTCTTAACTTGACCCTACTAACTGAGTTTATATAGGGGGTACTAGTGTGATTGAGAAATTCACAAATGAATAGCTCCAGTGGCGCAATCGGTTAGCGCGCGGTACTTATATGAGAAATGCACAAATGTATGTTCAGTGCAAATTTACATTTTCATTTCAGGTGCATTAGAGGTGCAGTATTATATCTGTAGGATAGCACTCATCTTGTTGACTGTGGCCTTATTGGATATTGCCATCTGTCTGATGATTATGGCGAGTGCACTGAATATGCCAACATGGATCATAGTCACAATGTCCCTTTATTATCACTATGATATCGCTATTATTCAGCAGTTCATAAACGGCCAGTAAATGGAGTCAGTTGTTTTTAATATGCTGCCTAGTTCACTTTCAGTGAATGCTATTTTAGCATGGGTATTGTAAAATTTAGGACTTTGAAGCCTGCAGACACATTCTTTAAAGGGAGTCTACCATTTCCCCCTAGAACTGAAGGCCCGCCCCTAGTGCACCAACTGCCTCCTTTGCATAAGTCTTCAAAGTTGTTTTCCTCCAAATTTATAGAAGTGACATATATAACAAAGATATGCTTATCAGTGTAATGTGCTCTGTAACATGGTGATGGCAGTTGAATATGCTTAGGGGAGGTGGTAGACTCCCTTTAAATCCCTGCTTTATAAGACCCACCCCAAAACACGCTTTATATTATCATACTAGAACCTTAACCTGTATATTATGACATGTACAGTATATGGAGACAAGAGTACCGACCCCCAATGCAGTCTCTATTATATAAATGACATGCGCCCTTCCTCAGAGGGATGTCCAGAAGTACAAGCCTCCAGTGCCTGATCCCAAGTGTGGTGGATACTGCAGCAGATACACCCACATGGAGTAGAGTTAATTGTTTTAACTTCAGTGCCATAAAAATAATATAATAAAAATAATAAAGGCAGAAAATGAGTGAAGCAATATTCATTACCAGCTGTCACAATCCATTGAACTGTATGAATGTTCCAATTACTAACTTAATAGTGCCATAAACCGTTGGGATGGCTATGTTTTTTATGTACATGAACATTATACGACTGCAGATGGAGCCTTCGCGTATCCTACTGCAATTAAGATGGCTCAGAGGAGTTTATGTCTTGTGCACACTCATGTAAGGAGATTTCTTTTTAATTGGAAGCCAGCAGTTCTAATATTGAAGATATCCACACATAAATACACACAGTGTGGTCTATGATTTATGTAAATTGAATAATTGCTATTTAGTACATCTGGTAATTTAAGTCAGAACACATGGCACTATGCAAATCATCAACTGAAATAATATTTGGATCAAGGCTGATATAAATTATTCCTGGACATGGCTGTGTTGATTCTAGACTAGATATAGAATTTATGTAAAGTAACTGGTGCAGTCTTCCATAACAAGTCACATACAGTATATATGTAACTGAACATATTTTCTTTAATCTAATAAATATAAGCCATGGGTACTATAAGTTTTTGGAGGCTAAGTGTAAATAGGGACGGCAGTAATATGTACAGGTTTCTTTTCTTTTACTTTTCCTACAGCCCTCCTACTGTTGGGGAGGTCTTTGCTTAGAAACAGTAGTTTGGGACTCTTTTTCTAATCCTTCAGTGATCAGACACTTATTTCCTATCATGTGGTCAGGAGTATTCAGTTTGTGGGATACTTAGCATCATGGTCACCTTTGATGCTAGGAGTCCCTGCCTTCCCACGGACTACTGACCAGCACTGTTATCATGTTTTCTGTACCAGACAGTAGTCCCGCGACAAGGCATAGATGACTATCTATGAGTGTACAATCAGGGAACTGGCCAATTTCCGGTCCATACCTAAAGGATCAAATAGACCAATGTAAAGTTGGCCCGTGGGCAGGTAATAGGTGTTGATTATGGGACAACCCCCTTAAAGCTCTTCAACATGTTAACTATAAAGCTCACCTGTGTGGGTGTGAATTCTTGTACAATAGTTAGTTTTCAAGGTTTGTATACAAGGTAAAATAACAATACTGGAGCCTTAGAGTTATGTGTTGTTGCATTCCTCTATTGTTCCTCATGGAAATCTAGGAATGAATTGACATCCGGGTGATACCATGTCCATTCTCGATGGGTTGTACTCCTACACAGTCTGATAATGTCCAATCAGTGGAATTGCACAATACAGAGAAAATATACTGCAGAATTTTTATTATATGAGGAATGCAAGTATTTATCAAACAGACATGTCAGGAAAGGTGACAAATCCTCCTAAATAATACTAATAATAAAAAGTCATTTTCTATTTTTATTTTGTTCTCAATAGGTTTTACTCAACATTTTCAGTATACATTTTGATTTTACCACTACTGGACAACTAATATTACTTAACCATATACATTGGTATGCGGGCTTTAACATGATGAAGTTCACAGTAGGAAATATAGTAGTGGGTTTAAAGCTTCTGTCCAGGACGCTCTGTATGAAGTCTGCTCTAAATCTATGCAATATGCAGTTTTGTAAATATTCTATTAACTTGGGTATATGGTATACATGTATATACGTATGGAATAAAATTGTCTAAATGAATTTCCTTGTTCAGAATGGATTTTATTGCAAACAATAATAAAGTCATTCATTTTGTTGAACTTGCATTAATATAACTAGCCAAAAACCTCAGAAATTGATCTATTGGTTAGTATAGAGTCGTATGAATATGTATGATCTTTTTTAACAATAATTTTGTGACCAATTTAAAAAGTGAGTGAGAAACGAGGGCCCTCGTCATTTTTGACTTACTATATGAGCATTGTGGGTCATAAAACAATAATTCACCCACAGGGATGCCCCTGATCCTGAGAATGGGTTGGCTTTAGTCCCAGTCACCAGGAATCAGCAATAATAATACATTATTTGCCTGTCCATGATATTTTCAGAAATGTCTAAATAGCAAGACACACCATCTACATGCATTAAACACATAATATGCTGGCTTTGTGTTATTCATTTAACTACGGATTATTAAAATCTGATAAAAGTATACTACAAATATGTTTATTTCTAGAATATTCTCTAAGATGAGACCAGGTATGTTCACCTGTATTTTACTGCACATTTTGCATGCAGTTTTAATAAATGCTATTTATTATGTCTTTAGCACAAATAGGGAAACAATAATAGAAAAACATGTAGTTCTTAGTTTTAAAAACATTTCCAATAGACAATCTCTGGTAAAATAGTTACTCTGCTATGCAAATGAAAAAATAAATATACATAGATATCTTCATGTAACTACTGCTCAAATGCAGTCAAAGAGCACCAACAAGCCTTGTAACCAGGTTGTAACATAAACACTTTAGATTCCTGGTGGATCCCTTGACTCATTCCAAATATCACACTCATGTAAAAATAGGCAGTGCTCTGTGTCATACAGTTATGGCTTTGACAGCTTTTGACAGATTGTTGTAAAACTGAGCCATGCTATATGGGAAAAACGATTCCACAACAGATTTCGGGAGGTAGCCACTAAGATCCGTCTGGAAGAAACTTAATACTTGTGTTTTCTCAGGGTCCCTGAAAGATAAACACAGAAAAGGAACAATAATGAATTTACTTAGGAAACTCTTATAAGATTGTATGTTCTAACATAAATATTTTCTTACAAGTTGGATTTTCAATTCAAGTTAAGGCGTAGGCTTTTTCACTGCATTTCACAGACTGGCAACTAATTCTAAAATATCTACATAAAAATAATGCTGCTAATAGACTCCTATAATGTAAATGTATCAGTAGCTTCACTTAAAGGGGATTTCTGAGTGGGGTCTGACCACTGGGACACTAATCTATCATGAATGGAGCAGTAGTGTGCACGCACAACCACTTCTACATTCATTTCTATGGGCACAGGCAGTCAAGTACAGTGCTCTGTCAGTCACATAGACATCACTAGAGCTGTGGTCATGCATGTGCATTCCTATAACATTTACACAGGGGACATTGCAGCAGTCAGATCCTCAACTATGTGGCACTTACTCTGTAACTCATGAACAGGGGATGAGTGTTGCTAATTGTAAAATGCTAAGGCCCCATGTTGAGGAAACACATTTTTGCCTGCTGCAGAAATGAAGCAGAAAAAAAAATGCTGCGCTTTACAATACCAGTAAAGGGAATGAGTTTCTTTCCATTCCCACCCACACATTGTGAAAAAAACAGCTGCAGAAAAGCTGCGTTTTCAAAAACACATGTCAATTTTAGCTGCAGAAATGTGAGAGGTTTAAATTTAGGGTGAAAATTCTGTATTAAGGCATAAGAACATTGTATAGTGTTTAACCCACTCAGAGACCTGCCTCTATTACCTATATGGGAAAGCCCCTGCAAATAGAGTCCCCTGTTCAACAGGCTCATATTGAGCATGTACAGCAGCTTACAAAAGTATTCATACCCCTTGAACTTTTTCACATTTTGTCACCTTACAACCACAAACTTAAATGTATTTTATTGAGATTTTAAGTGATAGACCAAAACAAAGTAGCAGATAATTGTGAAGTGGAATGAAAATGATACATGGTTTTCAAAATTTTAATCAAATAAAAATCTGAAAAGTGTGACATGCAAAAGTATTCGGCCCCCTGTACTCCGATATCCGTAAATAAAATCCAGTGCAAACAATAGCCTTCAGAAGTCACTGAATTAGATAATAGATTCCAGCTGTGTGTAATTTAGTCTCAGTATAAATACACCTGCTCAGTGAAAAAAACAGCACCATGAAGACCAAGGAACTCACCAGCCCAGTCAGAGATAAAGTTGTGGAGAAGTTGTGCAAACCTACCAAGACATGGCCATCCCCCTAAACTGACAGATTGAGCAAGGAGAGCACAGGTCAGAGAAGCAGCCAAGAGGCCCATGGTCACTCTGGAGGAGTTGCAGAAATCCACAACTCAGGTGGGAGAATCTGTCCACAGGACAACTATAAGTTGTGCACGCCACAAATCTGGCCTTTATGTAAGAGTGGCAAGAAGAAAACCATTGTTGAAAGAAAGACATAAGAAGTACAGTTTGCAGTTTGCCACAAGCCATATAGGGGACACAGCAAACGTGGAAGAAGGTGCTCTGGTCAGATGAAACTTTTTGGCCTAAATGCAAAGCGCTATGTGTGGCGGAAAACTAACACTGCTCATCACCCTGAAAACACCATCCTCACTGTGAAACATGGTGGTGGCAGCATCATGCTGGGGGGAGGCTTTTCTTCAGCAGGCACAGGGAAGCTGGTCAGAGTTGATGGGAAGATGGATGGAGCTAAATACAGGAAGAAGAAAACCTGTTGGAGGCTGCAAAAGACTTGAGAGTGGGAAGGAGATTCACCTTCCAGCAAGACAACGACCCTAAACATACAGCCATCTCACCTGCTGCTAATTCTGGCTGAAGGAATCTGTCAAGTCCATCCCCACCACTTGGGGCTCTGGTGAACATGTCTGGAGGCTGGACTTGTCTCAGTTGTGGGGCGCGGAGTGCTTGGGGCTGTCTGACCATAGTTCTCAGTGGTACCTGGTTTCTGGAACTAATTAGGCCTGTCCAAGTTATAACTGTGTTTGTTCATAACAGTATTGATATAAGGGGTCTGAATACTTTTGCCCGTCACACTTTTCAGATTTTTATTGGATTAAAATTTTTAAAACCATGTATCATTTTCCTTCCACGTCACAATTATGTGCTACGTTGTGTTGGTCTATCACTTAAAATCTCAATAAAATACATTCAAGTTTGTGGTTGTAAGGTGACAAAATGTGAAAAAGTTCAAGGGGTATGAATACTTTTGCAAGGCACTGTACATGTAATACATTATAGGTCTGCAACCTTCACAAGTCCAGCTGTAGTGAAACTATACCTGCCAGCTTGCTCATTTGATTCTACAGAAGGTTCTGAGAACAGCCAAGCAAGTGCTCAGTTTCACTACAACTGGAGTGCAAAAGATTAAGGACCTCTGTATAACATGTTTGACCCCTTTTTAACATGTCATTTAGATCCATTTACGACAGCCCCTTTAGGGTATCTGTTAGGGAACTGTCAGCCAACCAACATGGTAGATGGTTCCTAATATCAATGTGGAGCTTTACAGATATGACAACAATATTAACAAATTCATGAGATTGATATTATGTCTCATACTCTGCAATACAGCAGCACATTAAAGCAAACCCGTGGCTAAGCAGATTTACTTTAATTACCATTGTGAGCAGTGCAGGCAAACAACAGTAAAACATAAAGTAGTAAATCTCAGCTGACACCCAATCCATATTATGACTAAATCTAATTTATAGTATTAGGATAGTCCATGAGTATTAATTGCCTGGAAAATCTCCACATTCACAGTGTATAAAATGACATGAAGTGCTTTAGTAACTGCATATTCTTATGTTCCTCTGTAAAGACTGATCAATGTGAAGACTCAAGTGTAACCTGTGTTGTTATTTCATTTTCCAAGTAAACATGAATGTCTGTTCTGATCATTCTGTAAGGATAAGTCAACTTCAACATCAAAGCCTACTTTGAGGCTAAGGCCCCATGTAGAAAATCACAGCTAAAAAAAGAATGCAGTAAAAACATGCTGTGTTTTTTCTGCAGCGTTTTTCATTGAGTTTTTGCTGTATTTTTTTCTGCGTTTTTTCTCTTCCCCTCCCCTCATGATTCTGTAGCTAAAATTAACAAACTCATAATGCAGCTTTTTGTCCCCGCAATGTCTGGATCAGATTAAACTAAACCTCATTTACTTTGCTGGTACTGTAAAATACAGCGTTTTTTTCCCCCCTCATTAACACAGCAGCCAAAAACGCTGCGTTTAGACAACTTGGGGCCTTCACCTGACAAAAACTGAATGCCACGATTTACAATTATTCACATAAGTATCTTTGTGTCATTGCAATTTACTTATTTTGGCCTTTAAAAATATTTTTTCAAAGAATCCTTATTAAATATTCTCAGCTGTTTTGCCTCTACGGCCTACATGTTTTCTCATGCTTTACAGACTGCTCTGTTTTGTCGCTAACAACCGTTCATTTAGGATAAGGCCACATGTAGCGCATCGCAGCTAAAAAAACGTTGTGAAAAAAAAATCCAGCGGAAATACAGTGGAAAAGAACTTAGCAAAAAATGCTTGCATTTTTCACTCCCTTTCTGTTGAGTTTTTCATTTTGGTTCCCCCCACCATATAAGTCTATAGGAAAAGCACAACATTTCCACATTTTTCTGATATGCATTTTTTTTTTGAAAATGCAGCTTTTCCACTGTGTCTCCTTCACAATGTGTGGCCTCAGCCCTTAGTATACATTCACATGACACGACTGTGTATTCAGCCATGAAGCGAGTTTTTCATGGCTGAGTTTACATCCGGTCATGTGAATAGCTCCATTATATCCTATGGGGCCGTGTGCTGGTCAGTAAAAAAAAATGGCTACCATGAACCCATGATGCATGAAGCACCTGAGGCTGGGTTCACACAGAGTTTTTTGCCAGCGGATTTTGACACGGAATCCGCCTCAAAATCCGACTGAAAAAACACCTCCCATTCATTTCAATGGGAATCAGTAGCAGTTTTTTTCCTCTAGCGTTTTTTTTCCACTAGTGGAAAAAAAAAAGCAACATGAACTATCCTCAGGCGGATTCCGCCCGCGGTGTCCGCGGCTCGAGACTCCTTCCTGATTAGGCACATTCATCCAGGCCTAATCAGAAGCGGCATCGGCATCCCGTCGCCGGCACACACCCTAAGCTTCACTGATGGATTTTACTGACAATGAAACAGCAGCCTGCAAAGTATGAGAAAACATGCTGACTGCATAGTAAAAACAGCTAAATGTAACAGTAATATAACACTCTTAAAGGTATTCATAGACATTGAAAATGCATCCCCAAGAGAAATGTTATCAGTAAGTCTGATAGTAAGGCAGACACTTCGCTCTTGAATTATCAGCTCCAATCCTTCATTGTCCCACATTGAACAGAACTCAGACTCTCTCAGTTTCTCTATGCATTTCTATGAGAGCTTCAATACACAGATCAGATTTATTATTATTTATTTATAGCGCACCATTAATTCCAAGGCGCTGTACATTATTACATTAATTCCATGGTGCTGTACATTATTACATTAATTCCAAGGTGCTGTACATTATTACATTAATTCCATGGTGCTATACATTATTATATTACTTCCATGGTTCTGTACATTATTACATTAATTCCATGGTGCTATACATTATTATATTACTTCCATGGTGCTGTACATTATTACATTAATTCCATGGTGCTGTACATTTGAGGGTTTACATGCAATACAAAAATACACAAAACAAGTACAATACTAACAGTGACCTACTGGCACAGTGGGATCGAGGACCCTGCCCACAAGCGCTTACAATCTATGAGGGAAAGGGGATAGAATCAGTAGGTGAGGTTGTTCAGATGGTGGTGTGGTGGCAGTAGTGTTATTAGGTTGTAAATAGGTAAAGGTCTTCTTGAAGCTTTTTAAGATGTGGGGGACAGTCTTATATGTCATGGTAGTGAGTTTTAGAATATGGGGGATGCACAGGAGAAGTCGAAGAGCGGATAAAGTGTGAAGAGCGGATAAGAATAAAGTGGAGTAGGTGGTCTTGAGAGGATCAGAGGTTACGTGTGGGCAGGTAGCGGGAGATTAGGTCAGAGATGTATGGAGGGGACAGGTCGTGGGTGGCTTTGTATGTCAGCATTAACATTTTAATCTCTATTTGCTGAGAATTGGTAGCCAGTGAAAGGATTGGCAAAGGAAGGTGGCTGATGAAGAATGGCGGGAGAGGTGGATTAAGTGAGCTGCAGGGTTTAAAGGTTTAAAATGGACTGGAGGGGAGCAAGAGCATTTGCTGGGAGGCCGTGGAGAAAGGTGTTACAGTAGTCTAAGAGGGAGATTGTTGTAAGAGACAGCCAATGTTGTCCTAAGCTTCATTTGTCTGTATAAACTGTTAATGTTGAATGTATTTCTGTGATTCTGTTCCTTTAAGACAGCAGCCATTGTAATTGTGACATGATGCTGGAGTGAGACCCCCACCTTTTATGTCAGCCTGCCTGTTCTGCAGACAGAGTGTGAGCAGAGAAGCAGGAAGTGACGAGACAGAGAGCAGCAGCCATCTTGGCAAGAGAGAAGACAGGTGTCTGTGTTGTATTGAACTGGTGTGGAGATTTTTCTGTACAGCTAAGCTGTATCTTGGTCCAGAGACAAACAGAGTGTAAAGAGACAACAGGACTAGTGAGTCCACGTGAAAGGAACTGTGGCTGATCAGTGAGACTGACATTGTGACTGTGTATATGGATACCACAGATAAAGACTCGCAGTGCTGTTGACGTACTGGACAGTACCTGCTAAATCCCGGCTTACATCCCAGCTCAGTGTATGGATTCGGCAGGACTGTCAGTGTGCTGAGTGGAATCTGCTGTTGGATTACATTGCATTCATTTGGTTTCCCTGTCTGTTAAAGAGGACTTCATTTCTCCCAAGATCCTGATAACCGTGAGGAGAGGACGCTTCACTATAAAAGAAAGGACCGACTTTGGGCCCCACCACGCGCTTCTACGGACTGTAAGCGGTCCACCTGGACCACTGGGGAAAAGGGGGTGCACCCAAATGTGAAGTCAGGGTCAGTTAGGGATAGTTTTGAGTATATTGTTCATTTAGTGTCCATACTGCAGAAGTGGACAGAGTGAAAGTAGAAACCATTGCAGAATTTGCCTTGAAATTGTTCATGCTATATTGTATATTTTGCTTGCCTTTATCCCTGTCATTTTACCTTTAACTAGCCTTTATTAACTTATAGTAAATATATATTTTTTTCTTGAACTACCGCGTGTGCGTTCATTTCTGGTTGCGGAGTCCAAACCACCTGCCTTGCTCTCGGTTCACATTGTGAGGGCTGTGGACTAGCATTTTTGTAGTTTCAGGGGTTGAGGAAGGAGTGAATTTGATGAATGTTCTTGAGTTGGAGGCGGCAGGAGCTGTTGAGGTCTTGGATGAGTGGCTTGAAGGATAGGTCAAAGTCAAGAGTTACCCCAAGACAACAGACCTATGGGACTGGGGTAAATGTGCTCCCATTAATTTTGATAGATAGGTCAGGTAGGGGAGCCATAAGAGGTGGGGCGAAGATGATGAACTCAGTTTTTTCCATGTTGAGTTAGAAAAAGAGGGAGGAGAGAAAGGAGGCTATGGCTGCTAGACATTTTGGGACTGTGGGTAACAGTAATGTCTGGTCCAGAGAGTTATTTTTGAGTTTCGTCGGCATAGAAATGATATTGAAAACCGTGGGATTCTATGAATTGTAAATCCAAATGATAAATAAAACTTAACATTTAATAAATATTAGGGTTATTTAGGGACAGTGGCACCCCATACTGTTACCTTTCCTGACCTTTCTACATAATCCCTTGTCTTTCGGGCCAGCCAGCAGAGCAACAAGACCTGCTTTTACAGAGCTGTGGCCTATCTCACTTGAATCCACAGCGGATCTAACGCATCCTTGAAGCCACAAACTCCAGAGGCCTCAGTGGTCTTCCCCCAGACCCCAGTGTACATATTTAGAGGCTCTGGTTTGGTGACCGGGCAGAATCCTGGAGGTTCTGCTGTAAGGCCTGCAGCGCTGCCTGCTCCATTTTGGAATCGCGGCCTACCCGTTATCCCTGTGCCACAGACTGCAGCTACCCGCGGAGAACACCTTCATATAATGGCAGAGCTGTGGACACCTGAGGTGGTGACCCCACAGACTTTTGGGCACCAGATCTGCCTGCAACACTGCTGACAGGAGCCTTCCTGTGTGCCTGAACTGCCGCTCTGCCATCTTGGAGGCCCGCAGAACCACTACCTCACGCCATGGGAGACCCTGCCGCTCCTGACAGCGTTATCAGCCTGCGGGATTGGTCATCTGGTATAGCGGCGGCTCAGGGCGGCGCCGGCAACAACGCGGAGAGGAGGATTGAGGGCTCGCTCAGAGTGGAGGACGCCATCTTGCGGCCTACGCGGTGGGTTCCTGAGACGCCGGAGCTCTTCCATCAAGCAGAGGTGGATGTCTCCCACCCCTCCCTGCCGATCTTACCGAGGAGCCCCCGCTGTATCTCGGCCCGGTGAGCAGTCCGCGCAACTTTAGGTCCGCGGAGCGGACACGAATCAGGGAACCGCTGCCTCTGCTGCTGGTCAGCGGAGACAGGCCTCGAGTTGATCTCCATCCTTGCTCCGCCCTGACTGTGTGTAGGCCGGGAGTGGGCCTCTATCCCTGCTCTGGATCAACGACAGTCTTCTGTCTGACTCTTAACAACGACAAAGAGCGGCTCTTCCGTGAGTAAACATTCCACATATTCTCCCGTTTTGGCGAGTTGGCGGGTAAATACTAGCGTTGCTGGACTTTGCTGTTCTGACCGCATGTATGTGGCTCCTCATCATGATTAAATAAATCAGCAAGAAGTTCGCCTACAGCGGCCCACCGCTTTCCTGTATACTACCTTGGGCTCCTGTAATGCCCTGAGTGGATCCCACTGTCTCCTGGGAGCGACAGATTTATCTCTGGTATACATATCCTGTTACTGCTGTGTTCAGTCTCTACATTGTCATTTTCTATCTGCTCACCTAAATGTCCAGAGACATTGCGGAGATGACCAGAAAGAAGGCTTCCTCCTCTGGGGCGCCCAGGAAACTCACTGAATTCTTCGCACACCAAGCCTCAGACCGTCAGCCCTCACCTGAAATGGACTCTCATGCACGACTTCCCTCCCCACTCAAATCAACGGTTATGCCACAGGATCCGATGGGCACGAAAAATGCAATCATGTCCTCTCTTGCTGCCTCACAATCTGTCCAGGAGGGCAACAAAAGAGGCCCAAGTGTCTCCAATGCCTCATCCCCAACCAAGGAAGGTCCTGCACGTAAAAAGAATAGCCGGGCCCAGACCCCTACACCCGATGAAACCTCTCTGATTGGTCACACTGACATCTCTGATTTTCCGGCGTCCTCTGACCCGGTTACCTGTGACACATTGAAAGGCATGCTGGTGATATTGCAATCGGGCATTAACAAAAGTGTGGCCTCGTTGGTTGGGAAACTACAACATAATATTGACGCACTTGGAGAGAGAACTGATCACCTTGAGCGGAAGATGGTGGAATTCTCCACTGCTCACAACGAATTGGTGGATGCTCACAATACACTGGAGGCAGAAGTGCGCTGGCTAAAGATCAAAGCAACAGACTCTGAGGACCGCTCCAGACGCAACAATATTAAGATCCGGGGGAATCCCAGAGGACATTGTATCTATCGATCTCCCGGCCTATGTCAAACGAATGTTTAAAAAGATCCTTCCAAATCTCTCAAAGCTTGATCTTACCCTGGACAGGGCTCACCGTATACCTAAGGCAAGTTCAGCCCCTGTGGATGCCCCTAGAGACACCCTTGTTAGGGTCCACTTCTACCATATCAAAGACTCTATCCTTGCTGAGGCTCGTAAATGCAACACTCTCCCCGCACCGTTTTCAGCAATTTCCCTGTACCCGGATTTATCCGCTGCCACTATGCAAGCGAGACGCAACTTAACACCTGTTACGAAGATACTTCGAGAGAACGACGTGCGATACCGATGGGGCTTCCCCACCAAACTTCTGGTCTTTCGCAACGGAGTCACTCATTCTATACCCTCCGTAGAAGACGGAATGTCTCTCCTCCGTAGATGGCGTCTGACCTCTGATAACTCTGAACCTCGGCCTGGCGGACCCGCTCGCCCTCCACGGGTACCCAAGGACTGGCATATGGTTGGAGAACCCTGAAAGATCTACGAGACTCTCACTCTCCCTCACCCAGGGAGATCAGGTGCCTTTACAGGATGTTAACTATATAGCCTTTTTCTTGGCGAACTACTTACCACTTTTTTCTAGAAGTTTTTTACATTTGTAATTGATTGATGAAGGAATCTTACTTCTCACCCCCCACAGCTTATTCGGTGCATTTTGGCACTATGATGTTTGTTTTTTGTGCTTTATTCTTGTATAGTTTACTGTGTTTAGTAGAATTTGGTTATTTTATCATACACAGCTCATATATGTGCGCATCACCTAACTATATCTTTAGTGCAGATCTGGACCGCTTGCCATGCTGGCACACACCCCATCTGTGTAGTCTAACATCCCTCTATTGGCCATTACCATGGTTATTCGAATTTCCTCTATAAATGTTAAGGGGCTTATTAGCCCTTACAAAAGAAGCTCGGTATGGAGGGAGGCATGCCGTTTGAGATGTGACGTGCTCATGCTTCAAGAGACTCATTTTCATGTTGCGAAAAGCCCTCTATTTACGACCCCCTCCTTTCCTCATATTTTTAAGGCCTCCTGTGTGGCCAAACGCAAGGGAGTCCTTATAGCTGTCCGTGACTCAGTTGCCTTTAGCATGGAGTCTGTATTAACGGATCCCCAGGGCCGGTATCTCGGTCTTAATTGTACTATTAATAGTATGAGATACACTTTGGTCACAGTGTACCTCCCCAATCGGTTTCAGGCCTCGTACTGGAGATCTCTCTTGCCCAAAATTCGGGCATTTGCCACTGGTATCTTAATTGTAGGGGGAGATTACAATTGCCTTATAGATAACTCTCTAGACTCGTCCAATCCTCAAAGGAAATCTCCTGTACTCACCCCTTCCTTATTAGATCAGGGGTTATATGATGTGTGGAGATGCCAGCATGGTAGCGAGAGAGACTACAGTTTTTTCTCTTCCCCTTCCTCCTCATACTCTAGGATAGATTTCTTCTTGGCAGATAAATTGGGCCTGTTACAGACTGTATCCTCTCATATTGGTCTGATTACGTGGTCGGATCATGCCCCGGTGTCTCTGGTCCTCCGCGAGCAGTTTGCCACAGCCCTGCCTTCCCAATGGCGTCTAAACGAATATATCCTTGATCATCCCTCTCATGGTGCTCAGCTCCTCAATGCGCTACAAGAATTTTTTGAACTCAATGCGGCTACGGCCTCAGACCCCTATATCCTGTGGAACGCCCATAAGGCATTTATGCGTGGGGTGATTATCCAAGCTTGTTCTAGGGCCAAGAAGCAACGCTCTAAGGATATTGATGCTTTGCTTCAAAAGATAGCTGGGCTGTCGGCAGCGAATAAGCTTTGCCCTACCCCATCTCTTTCAAACGAGATTAGACAATACCAATTACAATTGCAAGGTCTGATGGCTCATCAACAGGACCTTGCCTTTAAGAGATTTCAGTGCCAGGCCTATATCCATAACAACAGAGCTAGTGCTTTCCTGGCAAAGAAAATCAAACAAGCCCAACCCAGATCACGTATTGAGTATCTTTTTAATGCTCAGGGGGACAAAATTACAGATCCCCGTCTTATAGCTGAACAGTTCAGGGCCTACTATAAATCTCTATATAATTTAAAAGAGGATACCGAGGTACATCAACCCTCACTGACGGACATCGATAAATTTCTAGAATCTGTCTCTCTCCCCCGCCTCTCGGAGGAACAGCGCCAGTTACTGGCTGCTCCTATATCTCTATCGGAGATCTATAAGGCTGTTGCATCCTTGAAGCCATTAAAATCCCCGGGTCCTGATGGTTTTTCTGGTATCTATTATAAAAAATACAGGGATATTTTGTCGCCCCATTTATTGGGAGTGTTTATGAGAGCTGCGGAGGATCAGAGATTCCCAGAGGAGATGTTAGCCGCAACTGTGGTTACCCTCCCCAAACCAGGCAAGCCCCCTACTAGTCCAGCAAATTTTAGGCCTATTTCTTTACTGAATGTGGATGTTAAGTTGTATGCGAAGGTGCTGGCGGAGCGTCTGGTACGTATCCTGCCCCGGCTAATCGGGCCAGACCAGGTGGGATTTGTTATGGGTAGACAGGCCCCGGATGGCACCCGCAGGTTTATTAACTTAATTCAGAGCGCAGAACGTAATAGAGGACCATCCCTTTTATTAGCTCTCGATGCAGAAAAGGCCTTTGACAGGGTCCACTGGGGCTACCTAGATCGAATACTGGATAAGTTTGGCATGGGATCTTTCTTTAAAAAGGCCACCCTGGCTCTTTACTCCTGCCCGTCCGCTCGGATTCTATCCTCGGGGTTTTGTCCGACCCCTTTCAGATCAGCAATGGGACCCGCCAAGGCTGCCCTCTCTCTCCTATCATATTTGCATTAGTGATGGAGCTGTTGGCTGAGGCCATTAGACTTAACGTTAATATCACAGGTATTTCAGTTGGGCAACATCAGCTCAAAATTGGCCTATACGCTAATGATGTGATCCTCTCCTTGGCCAACCCTATGTCATCCTTGCGAGGTACTACAGATACCTTGGAGACCTTTAGTAAAGTCTCTTATTATAAGATTAACCCGGCCAAGTCCCAGTTGCTCCCAATTGGTATTTCCCCGTCTCTAAAAAGGGAGCTGAGTGCCCAATTCCCGTTCAGGTGGGGGGGAGATAGCATTACGTATCTGGGAATCTCCTTGACGACCCCAAGCTCTAATCTCTTCTCCTTAAACTATGTACCGTTGCTGTCCAAGGTGTCCTCCCTCCTGGCCGGTTACTCTAAACCCATGTTGTCCTGGGCTAGTAGGATTGCCATAGTGAAGATGATGGTGCTCCCCATCATACTTTATTTGTTCCGCACTGTGGTTATCCCCCTCCCCAACTCCTACCTGACAAAACTACAAAAGCTAATTTCGGATTTCATTTGGGAGGGGAAGAGATCAAGGATACGCATGCGGGTTATGACTAGACCCAGGGCTAGAGGGGGAGCAGGTGTCCCAGATGTTAAGAGATACTATGCTGCAACTGTTTTGGAGCAGTTGAGGGTCTGGTGGGGGGGAGTCACCGGATACCGTTGGTTGGAGGTTGAGGAGTTCTCTATGAGCCTCCCATTGATTTCCCTCTTGCGTCCCAAATCATTCTGCCCTTCCAACACTCTAATTCCCCTACTAAGTATAAAGGCATCTGTCTGGGCATGGCGCTTTCTGACCTCATTCACCCCGGTGACAGAATTAATTCCTTTGACGGACCTGCCATTACGTTACCTGGCCTCATTCCTGCCCGGTCTGAACTTGAAGCGCTGGTCAGACGCTGGCCTCCAGAGAGTCGAGCAGTTATTCGGGGGGGCCCAATTGAAATCGTTCACTGCATTGATGGAGGAATTTCAAATCCCACAGCGGGATTTCTATAAATATCTGCAGATAAGACATCTCCTTCATCCCCACAATGTCTCAGACCCCGTGTTTCCTAGACTGGCCCTCTGGATGTGGCAGACATCGGCCCCTATTAAGGGTGGTTCCTCAGCTTTCTATAAACTCCTCTCCATCCCCTCAGAGCAGGTTAAACCTCTCTGTCTGATACGCTGGGAGATTGAGCTTGCTAGAAGCATCTCTCTCCAGGAGTGGTATGAAGCGTTCGGGTTTGTTAAGCGTGTATCGAGGGGCGCAGCCCACTGGGAGACGGAGTGCAAGATATCTCTTCGATGGTACAGGACCCCCACTCAGCTAGCACACATAGACCCTTTGTGCTCAGATTTGTGTTGGAGAGGTTGTGGTGCAAGAGGTACACTTATACATATGTGGTGGGACTGTCCCCCTGTGCTCGCTTTCTGGAGTGCCGTCTTCCAGTTGATGTCCGGTCTGGCAGGCATGAATGTCCCGTTATCTCCAGGCCTGGCGCTCTGCTTCCTGGATACTGAGTCTTTTCCAGGCGATATGGCAGTAGTTCTGGGCCAGATTATATTAGCGGCCAGAGCTATGATAGCACGCCAGTGGAAGAATGCACCCTGTTTGACGCTGTCGGAACTAATACAGCACGTCAACTTGGCCTATACACTAGAGAAGATGTTGGCATGTAGAAGCCATAGGTATACTGCCTTTCGCCTGAAGTGGGCCCTTTGGTCTGATTATGTCGGCTGTGGGGGAGTCCCTCTTTGCAGAAGGCCGGACCCCTCTTTCCATACATGATATTCTATTGCTCCACGGCTCTAGTAGTGTGGTGATGTGTATATTATAAACCCTTTTTCTAGATAACTTACTGAGCGGTATGATGTTGATTTCTGTTTCCCTTTTTCCCTTGCTCCCTCCAAATTGTGTTACCACTACAACAATATGTATATGGATACTGTTGATGCCTTATTATCCCTATGTATTATTTCTTTCCCTGTTATGTATTACAAAAATTTTCTCTCAATAAAAATCTAAATTTAAAAAAAAAAATAATCCCTTGTCTTTCACTGAACCACCGTTTCACTCATCTGCGCCCATTGTGGTATATACGGTAAGACCTTGGTTTTAATATTTTTATGTGGTGAGACGTCATGCCCCTATATTTTTCTGTGTCTTGGAGTGGTATACGGTGGATCCTTTCGGATTTCCAGGACATTCTCCTATTTATTTGCATTTTAATATATTTATTAAATGTTAAGTTTTATTGATTATCATTTGGATTTACATTATTAGGAGATAATCTAGATATCATTTATTCTTTGTTGTGATTTCGATTCTATGAATTGGCCAAGGCCGAGGTTGTAGATGGAGAACAGTAGGGGTCCTAGAACAGAGCCTTAGAGGACACCTACAGAACAAGGGCACAGTGAGGAGGTGGTGTGTGAGTGGGAGATGCTGAATGTGCAGTTGGTGAGATATGAGGAGATCCAGGAGAGGGCTAAGTCCGTGATGCCAAGGGATGAGAGTGTTTGTAACAAGAGGGGGTGGTCGACTGTGTTGAAGGCAGAGGAAACGTCAAAAAGGAGGAGAACAGAGTAATGACGCTTGGCTTTGGCAGTTAGTAGGTCGTTTGTGACTTTGGTTACGGTGGTTTCTGTGGAATGATGGGGTTGGTAGCTTGACTGTAGTCTGTTAAAGAGTAGGTTGGACGAGAGACAGAAGGTTAGTTCAAAGCGGATGTGTTGTTCAAGCAGTTTTGAGGCATACGGGAACAATGAGATGGGGCGATAGTTGGCTGGAGAGGAACGATTTCTTAAGGATGGGTGTGATAGCAGCATGTTTAAAGGCTGAAGGGAAGAAACTTCTGGTTAGAGATAGGTTTAAAAGATGGGTTAGAGCAGGAGTAAAGCTTTCAGTGGGGTTGGAGATAAGGTGCGACTGGATTGGGTCGAGCACCGGTGATGAGGTGGGATTTTGAAATTGGAGAGGTGGAGAGCTTTTCATTGATGACGGTGGAGAAGCAGGTTAAGGATGAAGAGCAGTGAACAACTGAGTAGAGTGGTTGTGGGGTTGTAGTTTGAGGCTGTAGCTGATGGTGGCAATTTTGTTTTTGAAGTAAGAGGCAAAGTCTTCAGCTGAAATAAGTGATGTTGGAGGGGGCAAAGGAGGACGGAGAAGGGAGTTGAAGGTATTGAATAACTGTTTGGGATTGTGGGATAGGGAAGATATAAGTGTGAATTATTGAGAAATTAAGCACCTGGTAAGCAAAGTAAGTACACTGCTATTTTACCCATCTGCTTTAACATCAAACCTACTGATAACATTTTGCTGTGAGATCCTATCTAAGGAGAAAGGAGAAATTCTAGCCTGCTTACCCAGGAACAGGAACACAGAAACAGCCACAAGGATGGTTGAAACCTCTGACAAAGTGTCGCTGGGGAGGACAGCTTGGATGCTCAACGTTTGTTGCTATAGAAATGTACAAAATAAATGTAAGTATAGTTTATAATGAAACCCAAATCATGAAGTATGACCGTAAAACTCCAATCAATATTCGATATATGTTTGGATACTGGTATTACCCATGTGTCCTGTAGTCACCTCCTATTTTTACTAGACAACATTTTTACAAATAATAACCAGGAAAGAGGTTGTTAGGAAACATTTTGGTTAACAACTAGGCAAGTCACTGACTATCAGAGCTCATTTTAACACAGATATAACAGCATGGATGGCCAATTTATGTGCTTGTTTATGGAAAGTTAAGAAATATCATTGTTGGCCAAACACACTCGTATGTATCTCTGACTGATATGCCTTAGTTAGTAGATAACTGTTTGCACATAATAAGGAGACAATTGTATTTTGAGAAGGCCAAGCCCATCTCTTCCAATAACGGTGAAAAACAGGTGTCTGTGACATCTCAAAAGACAGACTAAGGCCCCACGTAGCGAATTGCTGCAAAAAAACACAGTGGAAAAGACCAAGGTAGAAACACATCGCAGTTTTTTCCACTGTGTTTTTCACAGAAAGTCCGCAGAGTTTTCCTATGCGGACTTTCTGCCCCTATTATACCTATACAGAAAACACCACCATATAATTGACATACTGTGATTTTCAAAAACCCAAGCGTTATTTTTAAATCGCAGCATTTCAGCTGCAGATTTTTTTCTGCAATGTGTGGATGGGATTGGCTAGAATCCCATCCACTTTGCAGGTACTGTAAAACGCAACCTTTTTTGCCACTGTGGAAAGCTGCGACAGGCCCTGTCCTAAATATACCAAATAATGTTGTAGTCTAGAGCTGGAATGTACTAACCATTAGACGTTATGGAACCATCCTCATATCTCTTGATCATTACCACATCTACAAAATCCCGAGGAGATATAATACCCATGGCTGCTGATGGTGTCACTGTTCGGCAAATAGTGATGTCCTAAAAAGACAAAGTAACTCATTTCTGTGCAAATAAGCTATGAACTTTAGATCAATGATGTAAGTATAAGGATACATGTTTTGGAAATTGCAAGTGGCTAAGCCCCTGCCCACCCTTAATGAACAATGGGTGCAAGATGTTATGAGTAAAACTGAGGTATCATCTATTATTGTGGGTGGTTGGAACTTTGACCACATGTGAATTCCGGAAAGTAGGTATCATTTATTAATGTTCATGTACAGAGTTTACAATCTCTATTATAAAACTTATAGTAGAGAATATTTATTCAGGAGTCAGGAGTAAAGAGGTTTTCCATGATTGTAATAATGATGACCTATCCTTAGGATAGGTCATTAATATTAGATCAGTGGGGGTCCAACACCGGGATCCACACCAAACAGCTGTTTGAAGAGACCGCAGTGTTTGGGAGAGCAAATTATATTTCTATGCAGGGGATTTGGAGCTTTATATCAGCTCTGACTATAAAAATATATTATAAAATTAATTGTCACCAATGGTGAACCAAACAACATGAAGTGAAAGCATACACTATAACTGTGAGAATGTCATAGCAAATAATTGCCCTAATAATTTTTTATTAATGAAAAATGCCAATAAAAGGTCTCATACTGTAATGCATCTGGCAAAATGCATACACTGATGCGTGTGGCAAAATGCATACACTGTGTTATACCTAGTGGTCTTTTGTGGTGATGCATTTTACATGAATGGGATTCTAAGAACACCAGCAATAATTCCTGCATCATGAACCACCACCCCAGACCCTGTATGAGACATAAAACAATCTATAAATTTTGCTTGGAGAGTTCCTAAAAAATAGTCAAAATGATAGAAATGTAAAGTCCACGCATTTAAAGTGATGCATTATGATACTTACATCAGTAACAGTCTCTAAGAGCTGAAAATCATCAACATTACTGTCCCACTTTACTCGCAGGCCACCAGGTTCTGGTTTTAAACATTCCCACACATGTTCTGGTTTAGCCGCCACTAAGCCTTCTCCTTTGTACCTAAGTATAGAAAATAAAATTATCAATTGCCCACATCAACCAAAAGATATACAGATTTTATGGTGAAATCATTTTTGGTATGGAGACTTATGCCATTTCAGTGGTCACAAGCATTATCTATTAACACAATGTTGAAGTAGCACTGAATGATGTGTTAGGCCCATATACACCATGTTATTTTCTCTATCCTTCCCAAAAGGTTTTTTGTCATAATGTACATGAACATATCCTTGAAGTACTATATTTCCTCAAAATCATTTGTGCCACTCGCATATTCACTTGAGATGGCAGACCAGTACTGTGGGAAATCTTTGCACCAACTGAGAATTTGCACCATCTGGTGGAATTTGGTGAAGATTTTCATACATTTATATGCAGATTTTGGTGCGAATTTTGACAGGCAGACTTTTCAGCCATTTTTTTAAAATCCACATCAGAAAAAAACTAAATAAATTGATATGCTACGGATAATAGGTCAATTTCCCCTTGAACAATAACAGCATCATGTGCATAAGAAACAGAATTTCTCATTGACTTCAATTATCATGCAATACGGTATGGATTTTCCACATTGAAATCTGCATATAAAGCTGGTCGTGCACGTAAGGCTGGGTTTGCATTGAATTTTTTGAATTCGTTGAATCAAAATGAAAATAACCCTCAAACCTGCCTCCCATTCTTTTCAATGGATACTTCTTTTTTTTTAACGTGCTGAAGAGGTATCCTGCCATATCATGTCACAGTTGCAGTGCTGGAAACACCTCTGAATCTGCAGAAGGAGACTACATACTAAGTCTGTTGAATGTATGTGCTGACCCGTCACAGAAACCCAAGGCACAGATGCAAGCAGATATCCATTTTATGAAGTGTGAAAACAACTTTTTTGGACCTTTTTTTTCTACACCTAAGGCTGAATTTGTATAGTTTTTTTGGCTGAGGCCAAATGTTGCAGAAAAGCTGCTTTTTTGTTGTTGTTCAGATTTTGCTGCGTTTTATTTGAGCCGGAAGGGTGAAGTGAATTGGATTTAGCAGAAGGGAGAAGTATAAGTGCTGCCATTATATTACCCATTCCTTTTGAAGCCACTCTTAGCTTTGGCTCAAAATAAACACAGCAAGATCTGAAACAAAAAAGCAGATTTTCTGTAACTTGTAGCCTCAGCCTTTAACTGTTTTCTTTAGGTCAAAAGTTCCGATAAAATAACCCGATATAGGGTCCTTTCCAGCCATGTGCAGTGCAGGTCTTCCGGCTGTGAAGGCATGGCATATGCCCAAATGGACAGCGGCAGCAGACACCAGAGCATCAGGGATTTCTTTTTTTAAGTGGCACCTTCCCCAGCCTCCTCTGAGATTTGTCCAATTCCAAATGAAAAAGGTTCCAACAGGAAAAAATGTTTTACAAAAGGCTTAGAAAAAATTGTAAAAAACAAAAAAACAACACATTTCCAAATGCTCCCGCTGGTCTCTACTTTCTGGTTAACACACAGCCAATCACTGGTCTCAGTGGCCAGCCACTTCAGCTAGTGCCTGGCAGCGCCATTTCCTGTGTGTCAAGAGAAACCATGAAGTAGTGAATGACAGGGGAAACCTGGGCAGCGACAGCAGCAGCAGAGGCAGCAAGGAATTGCTGACATAACTATTGTTGCTTGTTTTTAACCAATTTTGAGCCTTTTACGAAACTTTTTTTTTACCTGTCGAACCATCACTTTAAAGTCTATAATGAAATATATAATATATACAGTGTAATAAAACATATAAAGTGTTTTAGTTTGTGGCGCTGTTTCCACAAAGAAGCATTTTCGAGATATGGTATCTTTTTGCCGTTTTCCCATAAGCTTCTTCATATCACTTGAAAAAAAAAACAGGGAAAACATGTTTTAAATATAAAAAAAACACGACCAAAAATGCTAATAGAAGATGTCATGAAAAATGCTTAAAAGCACAAGTTTTAAAATGCAGCAAAATAGTGCAAAAATAATAGACCTTACAGATGTTTTTTTTAAAGTGCCAATATGTCATGTCATTGATACTTTAGGCCCATTGCAGACAGTGTCACTTTTGGTTTGGCATTCCCTAACGTAGAAAACAGCAGAAAAGGGAACTGTTCAGCACATGACATGGTTGCTTGCTTTCAGGCACCAGGTATGTCATTTCGACTTCATAACTTACAAGTTTCCGGTTAACTCAGTTGACGGCCTCCAGTAGACAGCTATGTCTCCCTATAGAGAAAATACCCAAAAACATAAAATATTGATGAATATACATAGTATATTTTCATAATTCCTGTACAACTAGCACTGAGTTGAACCCTTGCAATATTTAGCCATTGTTAACCATTAACCAATATTTTGGGTACCAGTACGTGGACTCACATGTAAGTCACAAGACTGGTGGGTGCTAAGGTCCTAGGCATGTTTCCAGTGCTACACAACTCATCAATGGAAAAAACTTCCATACACAATGGGGCAGATTTACTATTGAAAATGGACCAGAATTCAGACATAATTTGGAGCAAATTATTATTTGCAGGTGCTGCTTACCCGTCGCCAAATCACCTCCATTCTCACCGCTAACCCCTCCCCACCCAGGATTCATACAAGAGTTGCTTCTGCCCTGCTGTGCCAGACTTGATAAGCCTCTATCACTGTCATAAAGGTCCTGGCACAATAAGAGAGTGGCAGCACTTGTAGGAGATAAGGAAGGGTAGCCGATATGTGCACATGGGTCCTAAATGTGCAGATTGTCTTTCTGCCCCTCCTTCCTAATCTCTTGAAAGCACTGGCATGCTACTACTTTCCTGCCGCACAAGGACTTTGTTGGAGATCTATGGCCGACTGGAGACTACAGTGGGGCAGTTTTAACCATGTCACCACCCCTGCATACGTTCCTGGCGGATTTATAATGAGTATTTATAATGACTACGTGAAGATGGCTTATGGGAATCAAGCATCGTTCTAATGATGATACCCATTTTAGCTATTAAGTAACAGCTCTGATTCATATAGAAAGATTAACATACAAAAATAGAAGAAGATAGCAGCTCTCCTATATCTTTAGTGATAACTGCATGTATTCATCCATGGTATACAGCAATATTCCAGCTCAGGCAAACTAATTCTTTATGTAACAAGAAAGCTATTGGAGGCTTCATTCTTCTTTTTTTGGTTCGATGGGGCAGATCCATTGTTTAAAGAGAGCCTGTCAGCAGGAAAATCAATATCAAATTAATTCCAAATATGCTTTTATTACTCTGTATTACAGCTCCATTTTCATGAAATTCTGAGTTGTATTCTCATGCAAGTTAGCTGAAAAGGGCTTTAGGGTTGTTTCTTCTCCTTCTGGGGCTTCACTCTCCACTCTACGTAATCGCCTCAACTGCCGCCCAGCTGCTCCCCTATTGCTTAAGTGACATCTTTGTCTACAGTTATCTAGTGTGGAGAGAAATCCCCAGCAGGAGAAGAAACACCCCTAAACCCTTTTCAGCAAATCTACATAATAATAAAACACTTCATTTCTTGAAAATGGAGCTGCAATGCAGAATTAAAAAGATATCTTTGGAAAGTGTGGAAGCCGTCCTACAAGGTACTGTCGTTAGTTTGATGTTGATTTTCCTGTGGACAGATTCCCTTTAAGCAAAAAAAAAAAATCATAAACCAGCATTTGGTGACTTTTTAGCGTCACTTGTGACTATAAAAGTTACAAGTGATGATTTTACACCACTGTCACCACTTTTCAAAAAGTAATCAGGGCATAAATGGCATTAGAAATCTATGCAAGCTATAAACTGGCATAAGTGTCTGTTGCGGCACTCCCTGGGGAAGAATGCGTCAGATTCACGATGAGCTCTGCGATGAGTCATGAATTGGGCAAATCCTACATCATCACAGGCATCATCAAGACCGTATTTACTATGCCAGTCTTAATGAATCTGCACCTATGTGTCCTATGTGCTCCTATGAGATAGCTTTTCTGAAGCTCTGGACCCTCCACTATGGACATTTTGCTTTCATTGTGCTCCTCCAATATGTGTATTTATTGGACGATCAACTGAGATACAGTAGACAGATAGATACAGTAGCTAGATAGATTGGTACATAGGGAATGGTATATAGATATGAGATAGATAGATAGATAGTATATAGATATACAGATGAGCTCCCCCAGCAGGATGTGCACAGTATTACAGCTGGGGAAATTAGCTTGCCCTGATGACTGGTCACAGCTCTTACACCCAATGGCTGAGGCTAGTACAATGACCTGGTGGCAGGTAGGCTTCTATTGCCATTCCTCACACCCGGCCGGCTAGTAGACTAGGACATTGCACAGATGTATTGCAGGGACCTGTGCCCCCTCCCACTGCAGCCCATAACAGCCTTATAACATGCCATGACATTCTGGCAGTTGTAGTCCCACAAGCTTCTAGATGGTGGCTGCCGCAGGTGTGACAGAAGCCGCAGCCATCCCTTGCTTACAGTTTTCTTGCAGAGTCTCCAGCCCGCCTCGTCCTTCCTGTAGGAGAGCAGTTTATCAGCCGCAGCTGTGGCAGCCTCCGTGTAGTCCATGGGCATGAGAAGGGCACAGGGACAGGTGCCCGTACAGACACTGCCGCTGGAGATGACAGGGATACAGCTGGAGGAGGGAGGGCCTGGCCGCATGTCCCTCCCCTCACCTCATGTCTCCTCGTCCTCCTCCGCCTCCGCCAGACAGGCAGGCTGTGACAAATGGCTGACTATAAAGTGCCGGCTCCCCTCACCTGGAGGCTGCTGACAGCGGAGCTATACTGTGTGACCTGCGGCATACAGGGGGTTTGAGGCGTAAATGTGGCGTCCATATTGCTGCAGTATATAGAAGAGTATTCATGTCACATGGAGATCAGTGCTAGGGTCTGAGCGCAGATTAATTTAACCTCTTAACAACTGGCTTATTTTGAGGCTGTGGTATGTGGAAATATGAAAGCGGGATGGAGAAAAACAGCGCCCCCCATTGTTTATTGGGTCCTCGCTGACCCCCTGCGGTATTTTGGCCAGTAAATTGGCAGTCTCGTTAAGAATATTCAATGGACCTCATAATAGTTACTGAGGTATGCTTGTGTCTGTGAGATCAGTAGCACTGATGTGAACAGCACCTTATTTATTTGTGGCGTTTTTTTTTTTGGAAGAGAGGAACTATACTGCAAATCCACCATCATGTTCTGGATTTTTTTTAACCCATTCACCACATGTATATATACTTTGTTGTGTGGGTCATTACTGTTATGGCAATACTAAATATACATTTTCCATAACATTTGCTAATAGTCTTTTGGGGGAGTTTAGACTTTGACTTTTTTTTTAGCTCCACTAGAGGCTTTGCAGCTACATTTACAATGCTATTGAATACTCCTAGTTATACCTCCCATTACGAAATTGTGCTCACTATTGAACATGGCATCTCAGGAGTTAAACAGCGGGGATCAGAGGTTACTTTGATCTCGGATATTCACAGTGATTGTGTGTGCCCACCTGATCATCCAGACATTCAGCGCTATTACTATTAGTAGCAAAATTACAGCCCAGTACATGAAATGTAGGAAGGAACCAGTTATCTTAAAGGGAGTCTATCACCTCTCCCAGCCACTTTGAACCGCTGCCATAGGGCTGTAAATGCTGTGATCATGATTAAAACTATGCCTTTGTAGTGTTTCAGAGTCCTCGGAATGGGTCTAAAAAGCCGTTTTATTTTTTATGCATGAGGACCTTGGAGCACAGGGGGCATTTACTTGAATCGCTGAGCACAGCTGCATCATTGGTAAACATGCACATCCTGGATGTAGTACATCCTCCTGGGAAGTGGAAGATGATCTTCCAACTCATCTGACGTCACCAAAGTGCTGTGAAATCCCACGCATGCGCAGTACACTCCTGTAGTTCAGGACGTATCTGAGCATACTGCATATACACCATCCGGAGGTTCTGTCCTGAACCCTGGAAGAGAAGATGCTTCAGTGGGAGAATGGGCGGGACTTCCAGGTGGCGCATGTACAGTCCTGGACTCTAGGAGAGTACTGTGCATGCGTGGGAATTCGCAGCAGTTTTGGTGATTTCAGAGCAGTTGGAAAATCAGCATTCACTGCCCAGAGAGATGTGCTACATCCATGATGGGCGTGTTTATCCGATGATGTGACTTTTGCTCAGCTATTGAAGTAAACTCCCTCTGTGCTCCAAGGTCCTCATTTGCATAAAGAATAAAACTTTAAGAATAAAGCTTTTTAGACCCATTCTTGGGACTCTGAAACACTAAAAAGGTATGGTTTTAATTGGGATGACAGGCTTTACAGCACTATAGCAGCGGTTTAAAGTGGCTGTGGGACGTGATAGACTCCCTTTAAGATCAAAATTAGCCATTTTTGGTACACCCATTGCAAATCCGTATAAAAAAATGGATTTGTTAAAAAAAGTAACAAATGGTTACACAGTGCATTTCATAGTCTGTCTTTTTTGATGGATTAGGCAATGGTTGTGCATCAAAAAAACTGTCCATTTATGTCCGTTTTTGACAAATCCTTTTTTTCCACTTCTTCATTCTGAGCATGCACAGAGAAGAATGAAGAGGAAAAACGGATTGCAAAACGGACACAAACAGATTACAATCCGTTGGTAATCCGTGTGTGCTCGCCTTCCACAGACTGCAATGTTAAAAAAAAAAATAATTTGTTGCAGTCTGTCATATATCCTTATTTATTGGATGGAGCAAAAGTGTTGCAAGTCCGACTTTTATCTCCGTCCAATAGAGCGGATACAGGGCGGAAATGCTCAAAACACACACCTGCAGATTGTTTTAAAAACCCATTGAAATCAATGGTTTTTTAATGACCGGTTCCAAATCAGTTTTTATGATCTTTAGACGGATCACAGAAACTGATTCCATGCAGAGACCACAACGCAAGTGTGAACCAAGACTTACAGCATCCAACATTAGGCAAGAATATATGTAAATATGGCAAAAAGGATCAATTTTCACATTTTACACTTTTAAGCTATGTTCACATCTATGTCAGATGCTCACTAGGATCCTCCATTTTTGACAGTAAAATCCAAAACATGCAGTATTCTTTTACCCATCAAGCTGACTGTCACCTCAGCAGCCCTAGTGGACCCTATTATAAGCCAATGGAGTCCATTTTGTGACTGATCCTGCACTGTCGTGTGGTTTTCATTCCCTAAGGGTGATCTGCTGCAGTGAAAACGTAGCATTATACTGTGCTTATTTAGGTGAATAAGTGCTTGGGTAATCCCTCCCCCCCCCGCTACTTCTTTACCTGTATCTTTCTATCTGTCTGTCTACTACCAATGGGATGCCTCTACCTTGGAACGTTTTTATATATATTGTATGTGTATTTCTTATCTTGCATTGCATATCCCTGCTGCTGTAACACACCGAATTTCCCCATGGTGGGACTATTGAAGGATTATTATTATTTTATCCTGCAGTTAAATATACAGTAATACAAAACCAGATATGTTAGTACTTCACTTATTCACATTGTTTAAGGCTTTTACCAAATGATAGATTGGTCAGATGATAGAGAATGTGTATCCACTAAACTGCTGCAACCATAAACACATGGAAAGATCTGTAAGTTCTCCCTCAATAATAATAGGCATGATCTTCTCCTCCCTGAAGGCTTCCACTGCAGGTACATATTCCTCCCAGGTTACTGTTCGGGTAGACTGATTGCTAAGGCAACGCCGATTGTGATAATAAAAATGTGTACACTCCAAAACCAATCCTAAAGCTGGAGCCAGGGGAAGGTTGATCTTCTCCACCTGCATTGACAGAGGCAGAAACTCAGGAGAAGCAACACCTTTCATTACTGCTATGATCAGACCAACCATTTTACGGATCTGGTGCAGCATGAAGCTTTGTCCTGTAATTATTATTCTAGCAAATTCTACGCCATGGCGAACAAATGGCTCAGAGCAGGAGATCCCATGTATGTGTCTACGAGCACTAGGGTCATCAGACAGTTTTCCTTTTGTAAAGTTATGGAAGCGGTGTGTTCCTTTATAGAAAGAAAGAAGTCTGTTCACATGGTGGTATTCATCTCGAGACAAACGGAAGCTGGTGTCAGGAGCAACGCTGGCATTCCTCGACAGAGCAAATGTGGGCAGTGTGTAAGAATAGGTCCGTGCATCGCACATGATCTTCGCATTGAAACCTTTGGTGACTCTCTTTATACCTGGGTATAAAAAAGATACAAACGTGATGGCTAATATGATAAATTAATGTACTGTAATAAGGTCTCAACTTTGAACTTGGTATTACTTGGTTTTATTACCCATGATACGAATTTCTGGTGGAAGGTAAGAGTTGACAGCCTCCACAGGCTTTGCACAGTTGTCAAAGAGTCTTACAGAGATAACTTGAGCCAAGGCAGAAACTCCCTAAGAAACAAAACAAATACAAAAACAGAGCAAGCAACATTCATTCTCTGTATTTATTAGTTTCCTTCGCCACATGTGAGGTTATGTCACTACTCATATGAACATAATGCACCATCATAAGCTTTCAACCTGGGCTATTAAGACTAGAAACATAAAGGTTTATTGTGGTTGAGTTTCTTCCCGGTGAAGCCAATTGGTTTCATGTATCATGTATCCATTTCCCTACCAGTGAATCAAAGCTTAGCTTTCTTTCCATAACTACAGGCAACACAAAATAATGACAGGCTAACTCATTTCAAAGAACTAAAAGGAGGTAAGCATGTGGAAAATACCTCCCTGACTGGCTTTGCTCCATCTTTTAGGATAAACTATGTTTTATTCCGAAACACTGAAATACGAGAAAAAGTGCTCGCAGGGTATCTTTCCCTTGTTTTCTTCCTGCCTTTACTTGATTGACAGGTTTCTCCCTATGTGCATATAGGCACAGCCCTCGAAACCGAGCTGAGTGGGAAGAAGCCAGAAAGAGTCACCCAGTAGACACTTCTATGCGTAGTTCTGAATAAAACATAGTTCATTGTACGGATTGTCAGGATAGTGTTACTGCAGCATAAAGCAATATATCCCTTTTTTGCTACTACTGTACATATCAAAAAGGTTTTCTGTTCATTATAACACTCAATTTTTTTTGCAGGGTTTGTCGATAAAATGCAAAATAATCCAAAAGACAATAGACCTATCATAGAGGGGCACCATGTAAAAAAATACATGCTCTGTAAAAAGCAGTGCAATGAATTACATATAATATAATATACTATTGAATAATAGCTACAGAACCTTTCATATTGTTGGCTGTATTGATACGGAGGGATGAGTGACTGAGGATAAAGAAAGAAACTGTCTTTGGTGCCACAGATATGACTGACTCCAGTTTGACTGTCTTTGGGTAAGGACACATATAGTGCTCTATGTGGCCATGCATCCTGCCCGCTACTTTCTTTTATACTGTTAACAATTTATTGCTCACTGCTAACTTACTAACTTGTTAATAGCCAAGCATATTTGTTGGTTTATCAGCAAAACCATACAGCTATTAACAAGTAACAAGTAGAAAATAATAAACTGTTAAAAGGATTCCCCAAGTCTTGATATTAGTGGCCTATCTTTAGGATAGATCATCCATATTGGTTTGTGGGGTCTGACACCACCACAATCAGTTTTTTCAGCACAGTGTACAGAGCTGGAGGCAGACAACTCCATACACAGTACAGTGGTTGTGCAGCTCTATTAGGATAAGTTCACACAGAATTCTTTTTTACAAGGGGATTTTTAAAGTGTAATCTGCCTCAAACAACACCTCCCAACTCTTCCATTTATGTCAATGGGAGTCAGACATGACAGATCTTCAGGTGGATTCCCCCTTGCAAAGTCGATTGAAATGAATGGGAGACAGAAAAACTGCTAGCGTTTTTTTGCAAATACCGCTGCAAAAAAAAATCTACAGTTTTTTCCTGCCTCCCATTCATTTCAATGCAGTTTGCATGGTAGAATCCACCTAAAGATCTGTCATGGCGCTTCTTTTTCCTCTAGCTGAAAAATCAAAAAGAGGAAAAAATCTGCAACTGTCTCCAATTGAAATGAATGGGAGAGTTGGTAGGAGTTGTTTTAGGCGCATTCCGCCTCAATATACTTCTGCAAAAAACTCTGTGTACACTTATAGTAACCAACAGAAGAGGACATCTGCAGTGAAACATGTGATGGATTTTAAGTTTTCTATATTAACCATCTTCTTTGAGAAGACCACTTTTTATACAATGTTTGGTGGTCGTTTAAAAAAAAAAAAAATATATATATAATACAGTGCCTTGCGAAAGTATTTGGCCCCCTTGAACATTTTCAACCGTTTGCCACATTTCAGGCTTCAAACATAAGGATATAAAATTTTAATTTTTGGTGAAGAATCAACAAGTGGGACACAATCGTGAATTGAACGAAATTTATTGGATATTTTAAACTTTTGTAAAAAATAAAAAACTGAAAAGTGGGGCGTGCCAAATTATTCGGCCCCCTTAAGTTAATACTTTGTAGCGCCACCTTTTGCTGTGATTACAGCTGCAAGTCGCTTGGGGTAAGTCTCTATCAGTTTTGCACATCGAGAGACTGAAATTCTTGCCCATTCTTCCTTGGAAAACAGCTCGAGCTCAGTGAGGTTGGATGGAGAGCGTTTGTGAACAGCAGTTTTCAGCTCTTTCCACAGACTCTCGATTGGATTCAGGTCTGGACTTTGACTTGGCCATTCTAACACCTGGATACGTTTATTTGTGAACCATTCCATTGTAGATTTTGCTTTATGTTTGGGATCATTGTCTTGTTGGAAGATAAATCTCAGTCCCAGTCTCAGGGCTTTTGCAGACTCCAACAGGTTTTCTTCCAGAACAGTCCTGTATTTGGCTCCATCCATCTTCCCATCAATTTTAACCATCTTCCCTGTCCCTGCTGAAGAAAAGCAGGCCCAAACCATGATGCTGCCACCACCATGTTTGATAGTGGGGATGGTGTGTTCAGGGAGATGAGCTGTGTTGCTTTTACGTCAAACATATCGTTTTGCATTGTGGCCAAAAAGTTTGATTTTGGTTTCATCTGACCAGAGCACCTTCTTCCACATGTTTGGTGTGTCTCCCAGGTGGCTTGTGGCAAACTTTAAACCAGACTTTTTATGGATATCTTTGAGAAATGGCTTTCTTCTTGCCACTCTTCCATAAAGGCCAGATTTATGCAGTGTACGACTGATTGTTGTCCTATGGACAGACTCTCCCACCTCAGCTGTAGGTCTCTGCAGTTCATCCAGAGTGATCATGGACCTCTTGGCTGCATCTCTGATCAGTCTTCTCCTTGTTTGAGATAAAAGTTTAGAGGGACGGCTGGGTCTTGGTAGATTTGCAGTGGTCTGATACTCCTTCCATTTCAATATGATCGCTTGCTCCTTGGGATGTTTAAAGTTTGGGAAATCTTTTTGTATCCAAATCCGCCTTTAAACTTCTCCACAACAGTATCACGGACCTGCATGGTGTGTTCCTTGGTCTTCATGATGCTCTCTGCGCTTTAAACAGAACCCTGAGACTATCACAGAGCAGGTGCATTTATACAGAGACTTGATTACACACAGGTGGATTATATTTATCATCATCAGTCATTTAGGACAACATTGGATCATTCAGAGATCCTCACTGAATTTCTGGAGTGAGTTTGCTGCACTGAAAGTAAAGGGGCCGAATAATATTGCACGCCCCACTTTTCAGTTTTTTACTTTTTACAAAAGTTTAAAATAACCAATAAATTTCGTTCTACTTCACAATTGTGTCCCACTTGTTGATGATTCTTCACCAAAAAATTAAAATTTTATATCCTTATGTTTGAAGCCTGAAATGTGGCAAAAGGTTGAAAAGTTCAAGGGGGCCAAATACTTTCGCAAGGCACTGTATATATGTATAAAAAATATTTAACACCCACCTTATCTGTGCGGGCACAACGCTGAAATCGCACAAGTTTTAGATTAGTAGTACAAATTTCAGGAATACATTTTGCTTTGACAAGTGCAGAAACAATTTGTCCTTCTATAGTTGGAAAATGAGATGTAGTATCTATCTGCAAAAACAGAATAAAAATATATAAGCTTCATATTCCTGAATTGTGTGTTCATGATGTCAATAAAGAAATGATGTGACATTGGTTCACGGTCAATTAAAGATAAGTTCTGGAAAAAAAAGTAAGTAGTCAATAAATAGTGACCTCACCTGCATGCCATAATACCCTGCACCACAATAGACCATTTGTATAGCATGTTTCTTTTTTGGAATACTAATATTTCCTGCAAAAGCCTTAGACTCCTCTTCATCTTCCTCCTCTAACTTCTTTTCATATGATTGATTTTCATTTTTCTAAAAACAAAAATAAAATAAATAAAATTAACAAAACTCTTTCAAACTCAATGCAATGAAACAGAATGATGTGGTGGAAGTCTATAATGTGTGCATACTGAAGAAAAAATGACTTTATCCCTAAGGCTAAGTTCATACCGACGATTTTTTTTTTCTGTTATGTTTTAAAAATAGAAAAACAGAAATTCAGATGGGGCAGATCAGTCATATGACTGAGAAAAAGGGATTCCAATTGACCCCATTGATGATAATGGGGTCTGTTGGGTATCTGTTATGATGGCCCCATTTTGGCCCTGCATGCAGGAACTTTGCATCTGCTATTTTTGATGGAATCTGTGGCAGAGACTTCTAACAGAAAGTCAGACGCAGATAGAGTGTAATTATTTCAGCAGGGACAGCCTTCTGAAACCAAACGTTTATTTTTGAATGTTTTTTATACCAGAAATTTATACTACAAGTTCCTTTAAAGAAAATCATCATTGAACGTTATGACTTAGTTCTAGGAGATACCATAACATTGCTGTCTGCCCTTTACTATTTTTCATTCTCATGGTCAGCGGGGTTTCTGAGGTCAAAGTGATCAACATGTTATAGTATATCCTAAAGCATGCCTTAACATTCAATGCTAGGAATACCCCTTTATAAGACTGGCAGTACCTGGTATGGAATGCTGACTGTCGAGCTTGAAAAGCAAAGAAAGTGGTTTCTGCAAATACTCCTTGAATGACGACCCAGCAATGTTAATTTCTTCATTTTCTCTGGTTAAATGTGATAAAAAACAAAATCACAGGTCACTTTTTATACAACGCAGTAAAAATAAAAACTATAGAAAACTTTAAAATCTGGTCTCCTCAATGAAAGAATATGTAACTGTGTCTTTGAAGAGAGCCTCACATACATTAACCCTTCCCATCCTTCACAAATAATGTGCAGACCTTGTTAGATGAGAATTTTAATTGACAAAGGAGGTTTAAGGGGTTCTTTGGGATCAATATTCTTTTCACATCCCAGGTTAAAAAATATATGCACGGTGTGCTTTTCTTTATGTAATGGAAAGCATAGTCAACTATGTGTATGCAGATGCACCCTAATTATTAAGAGAATATGTCCTCTTAATAATTTTGGCACCCCACGGGGGTTCCCATGTGTCACAAATGAAATCCACACTAGTCAGGGACTAGTGTACATATCAGGTATAACTCACTAGTTTTCTGGCATACAGTAAATCTGATAGACCGAGGCCTCCCCAACCTGCCTTGATCTCCTCCTACACTACCTTCCTTTCTCAAAAGGTTGCAAAATTGACAATGTGATGCATTTTTGGATGTAAAACAGCCATGCAGCAAAAGAGGCACTCTTTAAGCAGAAAACTGCCATACTCTCTTTAATATACAGTGCCTTGTGAAAGTATTCGGCCCCCTTGAACTTTTCAACCTTTTGCCACATTTCAGGCTTCAAACATAAGGATATAAAATTTTAATTTTTTGGTGAAGAATCAACAACAAGTGGGACACAATTGTGAAGTGGAACGAAATTTATTGGTTATTTTAAACTTTTGTAAAAAATAAAAAACTGAAAAGTGGGGCGTGCAATATTATTTGGCCCATTTACTTTCAGTGCAGCAAACTCACTCCAGAAGTTCAGTGAGGATATCTGAATGATCCAATGTTGTCCTAAATGACTGATGATGATAAATATAATCCACCTGTGTGTAATCAAGTCTCCGTATAAATGCACCTGCTCTGTCATAGTCTCAGGGTTCTGTTTAAAGCGCAGAGAGCATCATGAAGACCAAGGAACACACCAGGCAGGCCCGTGATACTGTTGTGGAGAAGTTTAAAGCCAGATTTGGATACAAAAAGATTTCCCAAACTTTAAACATCCCAAGGAGCACTGTGCAAGCGATCATACTGAAATGGAAGGCGCATCAGACCACTGCAAATCTACCAAGACCCGGCCGTCCCTCTAAACTTTCATCTCAAACAAGGAGAAGACTGATCAGAGATGCAGCCAAGAGGCCCATGATCACTCTGGATGAACTGCAGAGATCTACAGATGAGGTGGGAGAGTCTGTCCATAGGACAACAATCAGTCGTACACTGCACAAATCTGGCCTTTATGGAAGAGTGGCAAGAAGAAAGCCATTTCTCAAAGATATCCATAAAAAGTCTGGTTTAAAGTTTGCCACAAGCCACCTGGGAGACACACCAAACATGTGGAAGAAGGTGTTCTGGTCAGATGAAACCAAAATCCAACTTTTTGGCCACAATGCAAAACGATATGTTTGGCGTAAAAGCAACACAGCTCATCACCCTGAACACACCATCCCCACTATCAAACATGGTGGTGGCAGCATCATGGTTTGGGCCTGCTTTTCTTCAGCAGGGACAGGGAAGATGGTTCAAATTGATGGGAAGATGGATGGAGCCAAATACAGGACCATTCTGGAAGAAAACCTGTTGGAGTCTGCAAAAGACCTGAGACTAGGACGGAGATTTATCTTCCAACAAGACAGTGATCTCAAACATAAAGCAAAATCTACAATGGAATGGTTCACAAATAAACGTATCCAGGTGTTAGAATGGCCAAATCAAAGTCCAGACCTGAATCCAATCGAGAATCTGTGGAAAGAGCTGAAAACTGCTGTTCACAAACGCTCTCCATCCAACCTCACTGAGCTCGAGCAGTTTCCAAGGAAGAATGGGCAAGAATTTCAGTCTCTCGATGTGCAAAACTGATAGAGACATACCCCAAGCAACTTGCAGCTGTAATCGCAGCAAAAGGTGGCGCTACAAAGTATTAACTTAAGGGGGCTGAATAATATTGCACGCCCCACTTTTCAGTTTTTTATTTTTTACAAGTTTAAAATATCCAATACATTTCGTTCCACTTCACGATTGTGTCCCACTTGTTGTTGATTCTTCACCAAAAAATTTAAATTTTATATCCTTAAGTTTGAAGCCTGAAATGTGACAAAAGGTTGAAAAGTTCAAGGGGGCCGAATACTTTCGCAAGGCACTGTATATGGCCCTTTACAGCATATCTTATTCTGATCCATTTTTCTACATTTAATTGTGTAGTCTGAGATTTCCTGTACACTGAGGAACACAAGAACCAGCCTTGTCTGTTTTTTTCTTTTTTAAGAAAGCACCATGAAGGATAAAATATTGACTGTGTGAATAGTAACTCAATATCAGTATCAATGTCCCGCCGAGCCTACGCATCAACCCACGTTGTATCAAGCTAATTGATGAGCTGAACCTGCTATCTTTGCCATCATTCAGATGTACAGAAAGGATTTTACAGTTACAATTTTTGCAACAAATCTGCTGATGAACAAATAAGATGCGTATAATACTTAATGTGGGAGGGTGTGCGGTGTATGGAATTGCTTTATTTTGCATACCTCCCAACAGTTGAATTCAGCAGGACAGTCCTGGATACCGGGTGCTGTCCTGGAGGGCGATAGGTATGAGTTGAATATTATTGTGAAGCAGAGGGCCGGCTACTCCCATGTTCACTATCCGGCTCCTATCTCTGCTCCTGGTATCTTGGGAGCAGTAGGCACAATGTGGTGATGTTACTTACATTGTGCCTTTTGCTGCCTGAAGCCTCCAGGAGCAGAGACAAGAGAGAACAGCATGGAAATGGGGCAAAGTTGAGTATTTATTTTATACAATATTTATACTGTGAGGAAAGCTGGTGAGGGACACTATTTATACCATAGGGGCAGCTGGAGGGGGACAATATTTATACCATGGGGGCAGCTGGAGGAGGACAATATTTATACCATGGGGGCAGCTGGAGGGAGACAATATTTATACCATGGGGGCAGCTGGAGGGAGACAATATTTATACCATGGGGGCAGATGGAGGGGGACAATATTTATACCATAGGGACAGCTGGAGGGGGACAATATTTATACCATGGGGGCAGATGGAGGGGGACAATATTTATACCATAGGGACAGCTGGAGGGGGACAATATTTATACCATGGGGGCAGATGGAGGGGGACAATATTTATACCATAGGGGCAGCTGGAGGGAGACAATATTTATACCATGGGGGCAGCTGGAGGGAGACAATATTTATACCATGGGGGCAGCTGGAGGGGGACAATATTTATACCATGGGGGCAGCTGGAGGGAGACAATATTTATACCATGGGGGCAGCTGGAGGGAGACAATATTTATACCATGGGGGCAGCTGGAGGGGGACAATATTTATACCATGGGGGCAGCTGGAGGGAGACAATATTTATACCATGGGGGCAGATGGAGGGGGACAATATTTATACCATAGGGGCAGCTGGAGGGGGACAATATTTATACCATGGGGGAAGATGGAGGGGGACAATATTTATACCATAGGGGCAGCTGGAGGGAGACAATATTTATACCATGGGGGCAGCTGGAGGGAGACAATATTTATACCATGGGGGCAGCTGGAGGAGGACAATATTTATACTGTGAGGACAGCTGGAGGGGGACAATATTTATACCATGGGGGCAGCTGGAGGGGGACAATATTTATTCTGTGGGGGCAGCTGGAGGGGGACAATATTTATATTGTGGGGGCAGCTGGAGGGGGACAATATTCATAATGTGGGGGCAGCTGGAGGGGGACAATATTCATAATGCGGGGGCAGCTGGAGGGGGACAACATTTATACTGTGGGGGCAGCTGGAGGGGGACAATATTTATATTGTGGGGGCAGCTGGAGGGGGACAATATTTATATTGTGGGGGCAGCTGGAGGGGGACAATATTCATAATGTGGGGGCAGCTGGAGGGGGACAATATTCATAATGCGGGGGCAGCTGGAGGGGGACAACATTTATACTGTGGGGGCAGCTGGAGGGGGACAACATTTATATTGTGGGGGCAGCTGGAGGGGGACAATATTCATAATGTGGGGGCAGCTGGAGGGGGACAACATTTATACTGTGGGGGCAGCTGGAGGGGGACAATATTTATACTGTGGGGGCAGCTGGAGGGGGACAATATTCATAATGTGGGGGCAGCTGGAGGGGGACAATATTCATAATGTGGGGGCAGCTGGAGGGGGACAATATTTAGAATGTGGGGGCAGCTGGAGGGGGAAGTGGAAGAAAAAAACGTATTCCTTCAGAAAGAACACTTGGACTAAGAAACATTGAATACACTTTCCTAAAGTATCAGGAAAAAAAGGAGCTCCTCTCTACTAGGAGTGTATTCACATACAGAAGATTTGTTACAGACATTTCCATACATTCATGCACATGCTACGGATACATCAGCATTCAGTTGTACAGAATAGTTAGACCATCAAGGAAATGTTAGAAACTGCCCTATGGCCCACATGGGCTGCCGTACTAAAAGTATTACAGTATACTGGGACTTGTAGTTCTATGACAGCTGGTGGGGAAAAGGAACCTCACCCTCTACAACACAGAGACTTTTTATGCTAGAAAATAATGACTGATCAGAGATCTGCTGGTCTGACTGCAAGGGCACATTACTGTACTCACGGTAAAGGCTAAATACTGTACTCTGGAAGGACCTTCCGACGTCATAAGGTCACATGACAGGGTAGGCGTGTCTTTACTTGTAAGAAGGTCCTTCTACATGAAGAAAAGTATCCCGCGCAGTGGAGGAACATGGAGAGATGTGGGGTGCAGGGGGTAGTGTGGGGGAGATGCAGAAGAACCAGGTCCTTCCAGAGTACAGTATTTTGTCACAACCTTGTACTCACCTCGTGGTCTGAAGGACCTTTGCTGATGTCATGATCATGTGATCAGTCACGTCTGTGGGAGGAGTCAAACCCGCTCGTGTCACTTCAGCCTAGAGACTAGGCTGTGATGTGCGAGGACGTGATGTCACTCTCGCAGGATAAACTGATAACAGGATAATCAATTGACCTATATGACATCTATCTATAGTGTCCATGAAGTACAGTTGGATGTGTGTGTGTATATATATACACATACACACACAACCCGGGCCGATTTTAGACCAACTGTGGCCCTGGGCAAAATTAAAATAGAGGCCCCAAATGCCATACCTCCCAACTTCCACAGCACAGAAAGAGGGACAAAATATGCGACGCGCTATGCTGCAAATTTAGCTCCACCCACTTCTATGTTGACTCCACCCATTCTCATCTATTTTTCCATGTGCCCCCACACAGTATAATGCTCCTACAGTCACTCTAACATTATATGTCCCCACATTATAATGGTCCCCTCCAATTTCCCCACAGTACTAAGTCCCTCTCCTCATGCCCCAGTTTAAACTGACCGAAACTAGAGGGGGACATTAAACTAGGGCAGCTGGAGGGGGACATTAAACTATGGGGCAGCTGGAGGGTGACATTAAACTATGGGGCAGCTGGAGGGTGACATTAAACAGTGGGTGTAGTTGGAGGGGGACATTAAACTGGGGGCAACTAGAGGCAGACATGTCCCCCTCCAGCTACCCCCCACGGTTTAATGTCCTCCTCTAGTTGCCCCCAGTTTAATGTCACCCTCTATCTGCCCCTTCAGTTTAATGTCCCCCCTCCATCTGCCACCAGCTTAATGCCCCCTTCATCTGCCCCCAGTTTAATGTCCCCCTTTATCTGCCACCAGCTTCACGTCCCCCTTCATCTGCCACCAATTTAATGTCCTTCTTCATCTGCCACCAGCTTAATGCCCCCTTCATCTGTCCTCAGTTTAATGTCCCCCTTTATTTGCCACCATCTTAATGTCCCCCTTTATCTGCCACCAATTTAATGTTCCCCCTTGATGTCACCAGCTTAATGCCCCCCTTCATCTGCCCCAGTTTTATTGCCTCCTCCATCTACCACCAATTTAATGTCCCCCTTTATCTGCCACCAGCTTAATGTCCCCTTTATTTGCTACCAGTTTAATTGCCCACTTAATCTGCCTTCAGTTTAATTGCCCATTCATCTGCTCCCAGTTTAATTGCCCCTTCATCTGCCTTCAGTTTAACTGCCCCCTACATCTGCCCCCAGTTCCCCCCTCTTGCTTACACATGCTCTCTTCTATCCTACTTATCTTCGATCACTCTGTTCCCAACTTTCAGCATAACATCACAGTGTGTCCCGCAGTATCCAGAATAGCTCCACCCACACAAGAGTCTGATTACATGTTCATGACGTCATCAAAGGTCCTTTAGCCATTGCGATTTAGCATCTACCATTTAGCCTTTACCCTACCCTAATAAAGTTTGTTAACAGCAAAACACTTCAGGGGAATAGCGGGACAAACTGTAAGCTATGCGGGACAGCAGTGTAAAATCGGGACTGTCCCGCCAGATTCAGGACGGTTGGGAGCTATGCAAATGCTGATATATCAAAAAGGCCATCATATTTCCAGTGGAAGCCCCTTTAATAACGCCCCCTTTCTGCCCCCAATACAGTAACAACCACCCCCTTATGCCCACATACAATTCAAATAACCACCTTTGTACCGCCTAATAGATTTTCGCACCCCCTCATCAGTTACTATAGCACCTCCTTATAAATAATAGTCCCTGCTTATAAACAGTGCCCCATATCAGTAATAGCTCCCCCTCATCAGTAATACCCCCCATATATAATACTGCTCCCTTATAAATAGTCCCCCTTATTAATAATAGCCCTCTCATAAATAATAGTTCACCTTATAAATAATAGTCCACATTATCAATTTTAGCCCTCTTATACATAATAGCCCCTTTAACAATACCCTCCTTATAAATTTTCCCTCTTATATAATACCCCCCCCCCCCTTATTATAGGCCTATTATAAATAGCTCTTCCCTTATAAATAATAGCCCATCTTATATGTTGCAGCCTTGCAGCTCTGGAGTCCTGTGTTCAAATCCTGCCAAGGACAACATCTGCAAGGAGTTTGTATGTTCTCCCCGTGTTTGCGTGGGTTTCCTCCGGGTACTCCGGTTTCCTCCCACACTCCAAAGACATATTGATAGGGAATGTAGATTGTGAGCCCTATATGGGACAGTGACTGACAATATCTGTAAAGCGCTGTGGAATATGATGGCGCTCTATAAGTAATAAAAATCTGAGATCAAAGAACCCAGGACCCTATTGTACATGTATTGTATCAGGCAGTCAGATGAAGAATCTTTTTCATAATATACATCTATTGTTTCCTGTTACTATTAATGATAAGTTTTAATAATATTAATAAATATTAATGTTGTTTTGTCCTACTTAGACCATTTCCACCACATCTATTTTTCTGTTTTTGCATTTTCATTTATTACTCCCTACCTTTGAAAAGCCATCTCTTTTTTATATTTCTATTCACAAAGCTGTATGAGGGCTTGTTTTTTTATTTATGTATTTATTAGTTTTGTACTTCCTGTTAGAACCATTTAATATACTGTACAATGTGCTGGGAAACTGTAAAAAATGCAGATTGGTTTGAACTTTAAATAAGAGACAGTTGCATCATTATGGATTTTAATTTTATGTCCTTCACCGCATAGTTAAAATAACCTTTATTCTGGGGATCAATATGATCACATCATTTTTAACCCACCAAATTTGTATAGTTTATATTTTATTACTTAAAAAAAAAAAAAACTTTCAAAAAAATAAAAAGTTGTAAAATGCATGCACTGCAATAGATAAGCAGCCTTACTCACATAGTCCCCAGTGCTGCTTTATAGAAAGCTAATAATCAGGCTGCTGGAGGATCCTCATCTATGTTAGTAAGGCTGCTTACCACTCCAAGTGTGGCTTAGTTTGTTGGAACACCTGTTTCTGCCTGTAGTCACTGCATCAACACTTGTCAATCTGGGAGGCAGTGCTGAGTGGTGAGCACAGGCAAAAATTGGCACTCTGTCAAGCATAGTCACAACCTGGGAGCCCCAAACATCTAATTTGCATGCAAATTAAGAGTTGATTTTCACAGCAGCAAGACTGCACTATGCCAATAGCTGCCCATACAACAGTATATCAGTGGCTTAGAAGCGATTTTGTTGTAGCAGACTGCCTTTAACCCCTTAAGGACACAGCCCAAAAGTACTTTAAGGACCAGGCCTTGTTTTTCAAAACTGACATGTGTCACTTTATATGGCAAGAACTTTGAGATGCTTTAACTTACACAAGTGATTTTGAGACTGTTTTCTCGTGACACATTGTACTTCCTGATAGTGGTAAACACTAATGAATATTTTTGTATTTATTTAAAAAAAAATAGGATATTTGATGGAAATTTGGAAAAAAATCGCTATTTTCAAAATGTGAAATTCTCTGCTTTTCAGACAGATAGTCATACCACCCAAATGCATTAATAAATATTATCTACCACATCTCTGCTTTGTATTGGCATAATCTTTTAATTGTCCTTTAATTTATTTTGGATGTTAGAAGGCTTACAAGTGTAACAGCGATTTTCCAGATTTACAAGAAAATTTCCCAAACTAATTTTTTAGGGACCACTTCAGTTCTGAAGGGAATTATAAAGGCCTATATATTAGAAACCCCCATAAATCACCCCATTTTCAAAAGTACACCCCTCAAATAATTTAAAACAGCATTTGGGAAGTTTGTTAACCCTTTAAGCACTTCACAAGAATTAAAACGATATCGAGGTGAAATTTAGACATTTCATTTTTTTCCACTAATCCCTTCATTTAGCCCTAAATTTAACACATTCACAAAGGGTTAAAGGAGAAAATGCATCTCACAGTTTATTATACAATTTCTCCAGAGCACAGAAATACCCCACATGTGGGTATAAACTGATGTTTGGGCATTCGGCAGTAAACAGAAGGGAAAGAGCGACACTGGACGTTTGAAAAGCAGATTTTGCTGGAATAGTTTTCAGGTGCCATGTCACATTTGCAGAGCCCCTAAAGTAACAATACAATGGAAACCCCTCAAAAGTGACCCCATTTTAGAAACTACACCCCTCAAGGAATGTATCAAGGGGGTATCGCCCAGTCGCACAACACTTCTTGCCCAGTACCTGAAATAAAAACTCCACACCAACTTTGGATTAAATTGGCCACAGCAGCCATTTTATTAAATAAAATAAATAACCATTTTAAAGTGCAAACATAACCAACAACCCCACCCCAACACTGTCAGTAACCCTGACCCAACGACGGAGGTCCTTGAGGCCCAAAACCCAAGTTTTTCCACCGGTCCCCTGAGCACCAGCTCTGTTACCCCTAGCCGTTCCACACCAGCTCAGGGGCACCAATTTAATTAAGCTCCATGGTGCTCACTATCCCAGAGGGCCCTAAAGCCCTTAATACCCCTTTAACCATAACCAAAACAAAGCCCAAATGGTCTGGGGAGTCCAGCCCCTACCGTGGGGCCCTCCCCGCCACAACCATTTCCAATACCCAGCCTCGAGGACCCCCACCGCCATAGCCACTGTGACAGATAAACCCCCCACAGACTCCTAAACCAGAAGAGGGTAGTTGAAACAAAGGGCGGGTGGGCGGGGGGCTTCTCCTACGCTCTTTACTGAGAACTTGCGGGAATATTCCCGCCTTTACTTTAAATACCCCCCCCCCTCCTCCCATGTCTCCTCCCCTACCCCTCCCCAACCATTACCCACTCCTCTGCGGCCACTTTAACCCCTTGTTGTCTCCTTCTTTCTGTGCTCCAGGCTAACACCGGTCATGCAGGCCTCCCCTTCCAGTCTTTGCCCTTGGTCCGGCCTCACTTGACCAGGGTATCGCCCAGTCGCACAACACTTCTTGCCCAGTACCTGAAATAAAAACTCCACACCAACTTTGGATTAAATTGGCCACAGCAGCCATTTTATTAAATAAAATAAATAACCATTTTAAAGTGCAAACAAAACCAACAACCCCACCCCAACACTGTCAGTAACCCTGACCCGACGACGGAGGTCCTCGAGGCCCAAAACCCAAGTTTTTCGGGGCCGCGCCCCCCCCCCCCCCAGCCAGGGGCACCGGGCCCCCGCCCCCCCCCCCCCCCACCCCCAGCCCCCCCACACCCGCTCAGGGGCACCAATTTAATTAAGCTCCATGGTGCTCACTATCCCAGAGTGCCCTAAAGCCCTTAATACTCCGTTAACCATAACCAAAACAAAGCCCAAATGGTCTGGGGAGTCCAGCCCCTACCGTGGGGCCCTCCCCGCCACAACCATTTCCTATACCCAGCCTCGAGGACCCCCACCTCCACGACGAGCGCCGGTGAAACCTCATCGGCGAGCGTCCCGCCACACCCACAGCGCTGTCTCGATTCCCTGCTGCAGTCCCAAACACCACATATCAATTCCCACGGCGTTCAGATGGACGCCGTCCCTCCTCCAAAAGGCACCTTCCCCTGATTCCAGCTCCAAGTGACGCACTGCCACCGCCCCATTCCGCGCCATGAACTTCCCAATGGTCCTGTTCACCTTTATCCGGGTCTTGTTGACTCGCTCAATTGACCGAGCCTCCCTCCAGACCTTGCGAGGGACTATGTCCGACCACACGGTCACCATCCCTGGAAACATCGCCCAAAGTCGTAATAAGTCAAATTTTATGTCCTGAACTAAATCCCGAAAAGGGCGAGCACACAAATCATTACCCCCCACATGTAACAGTAACACATCGGGAGGACGATCCAGCCTGGCATACCGATGAAACTCCGCCAGCACCCGTCTCCACAACATACCTCTCAGCCCTAACCACCGCAAAATCGCCTCGTCTCTACTGAATCCCAGCTGTCGCCCGTCCGGACGCACCGCTGCTCGCAACGCACCCCAGAATATATAGGAGTGACCCAATAACCACACCAGACAAGGCCCGGCACCTGTAAAACACCAAAGCAAGAACATAACAAGGGGCACAAATCCCCCCCCCCCCCCGGCCCACGTCCCACCCCCGCAATTCGCGCCTGCCCCCACCATCCTCACTCCAACCCCCCAGGGCGGACGTAGGACCTAAATCTCACTGACTCCCACCTCCCAATTCGTTGAATCACCTCCTCTCCCAAACCCCATCTAGAGGCCTCTGTCGCTCCCCCAATACGAAATGAATGCCCACCTAAATTGATCCACCCACCTTTTCCCAAAAACCGCAAACAGCGCCTAAACACCCCCACAAATTGAAAACGAGAAAGAAAAGAACCATCCTCATGGATCAGGAGGGGGCCCCTGCCTACCCCGCCCCTATCCGATCAAATACTCCCGCACACAAGCCACCGGACACATCACATCAGCCCGGCACCGGAACCAAGCGTACCGACACATCCCCGGCCCTCCTGGTCCGTCTTTGATCGAACGCAACCGACACTCCACCCTGTCCCCATACAAGTCCACATCCTCCCACCAAACCCCCCTGGGCGACGTCTGGGGGCCGCTTACACTCTGGCGACTCCCTATAGCGCTGAGCCCCAGGAAAGGCCAGCCTGACTGAGAAGCCGCCCTGAGCAGCCATGACCCTCCCCCGGCGTGTGACCCCACTGACCCCAGAGCAACCCCCAAATCCTGCAGCAGCCGGAAGGACACTGGTTTCCGCGCATCCCCCCCCCCCTGACCTGAACCGCCTCCAACCTTTTCGGCCTGCCGGCCACAAGCCAAGGGATTTAGTAAAGTCCGGCAAGCCCCTACATTGTAAACCTACTCACCGTTAATCCCTTTTATTCCTATTGACCGCGCACCCCCAACCCTTCTCCCTGCAATGCCCTATGAATAACACCAAAGGTATCTCCAGATCGCCTGACTCCCCGCCCCAAATAAATCCCTCCCACCCTCCTCCGAAGCCTTGGCGTATGCCGCCCAACCTGTACCCTCTGCCGGGGAGTGGGAACGAATCAATGCTTCTTCCGCCCGACCGGCACCGACCACAACTCCATCGGCCACTCCACTCCGAACTCTACCGCCTCCGGTGCCACCCGCCGAAATCGATCCCACTGCAAACGAGAGAGGGCATCCGCCACGTCATTCTGAACCCCCGGGACATGGACGGCCACCACACACGCATTCAACCTCAAGCATTCCAACACCAGACGCTGCAGCACCCGAACCACAGGAGGAGAGGAGGCCGACAATCTATTAATCGCCTGCACCACCCCCAGATTGTCACAATGAAAGCGAACCTTCTTGTTACGAAAAAACTCCCCCCAAACCATCACCGCCACCAGAATGGGGAACAGCTCCAGTAACGCCAGGTTTCTAACCAGCCCCTCCGCCAACCAAGACTCCGTCCACGCTCCCACGCACCAACTGCCCTGAAAATACGCACCAAAACCCACGCTCCCCGCCGCATCTGTAAACAGTTCCCAATCAACTGCATCAACAGCTTCCCCCATCCAAATAGAATGCCCATTAAATTGTTCCAAAAAGGTATCCCAGACCCTCAAATCCCCCCTTAACTCGCCCCCCAATCGAGTAAAATGCGACGGAGTCGACACGCCGGCTGTCGCCGCCGCCAACCACCGAGAAAAAACCCTCCCCATTGGTATGATCTGGCAGGCGAAGTTCAGTTTGCCTAAAAGAGACTGCAATTCCCGCAATCGCAGCTTCTTCAGCCGACATGCCCTCTGAACCTCGTCCCGCAAACCCCCCAACTTGTCCTCCGGCAGCCGACACTCCATGCGGACCGTATCTATGGTGATGCCCAGAAAACTAATAACCGTGGATTGACCCTCCGTCTTGCCCTGTGCCAACAGGACCCCGAAATCCGCCGCCACCCGTTCTACCGAATGCAACAACACCGAACAAATGTAGGACCCCCCAGGGCCGATACAAAGAAAGTCGTCCAAGTAATGGATGACCGAAGCACAACCAGAGACATCCTTAACCACCCATTCCAGGAACGAACTAAATGTCTCAAAATACGCACATGACAACGAACAGCCCATTGGCAAACAGCAGTCCACAAAAAACCGCCCATCCCAGCAACATCCCAACAAATGTAGGCTATCCGGATGTACAGGCAGCAGTCTAAACGCCGCCTCTATATCCGTTTTCGCCAGCAACGCCCCCTGCCCAAAACGCCGGACCCAAGATATCGCCGCATCAAACGAGGTATACACCACTGAGCATAACTCCGGATCAATTCCATCATTCACAGAAAATCCTTTAGGGAATGAAAGATGATGGATTAGCCGAAACTTATTCGGCTCTTTCTTTGGAACCACCCCTAGCGGTGATATCCGCAAGTTTGGAAAAAGGGGCTCCAAAAACGGGCCCGCCATTCTCCCCAAAGCCACCTCTTTACCCAACTTGTCCGCCACCACCTCCGGATGCTCCCGCGCTGACCTCAAATTCCTCCCCACCCCTAACTCCCCCACTTCAACAAAAGGAATCCTGAACCCCACACTAAAACCGTCCGTCAATAATTTCGCCGCCGCCCTATCCGGGTATCTACTTAGGAACGGCGCCATCCTTTCCAGCCGAACCGGAGTCAACCCCTTTCCCAACCCCTTCTGTACCCCTGGATTTTGACTTGAAGCAACGATTGGCTCCATGAGTGCCCCCGCATGAGGAGCACTCATGCTTGAATTTACATTTCGCTCCGAATTTACACCCCCCTTCGTTAAACAGGAAGCATAATCCCTTCTGTGCTGCAACCGAGCGACCCTGGAAAGGACGACCCCGACTTCGCCTGCGCCATAATCCTCAGCCACAAGCCAATATCCTTATGGTCCCAGCATATGCTGGACCGCACCGCCTTCCGCTGACGAAATTGTTCGTCATAGCGGAGCCAAGCCTGTCCCCCATAAACCCTATACGAATCCCCGATCGCATCCAAATAGCAAAAAAGCGCCGAGCAATTCTCCGGCGCCTTTTCCCCTATCACACTTGCTAAAATGGCAAACGCTTGAAGCCAGTTAGCAAATGTCCTAGGAATCAGCCTATACCGCCGCTTCTCCTCCTCCTCCTTTTTCTCCTCTTTCCGCGCCTTATCCAAGTTAAAACGCTCCAGCGGCAAAAGTGAGAATATGTCTACATATTCGCCCTTCCATATCCGGTCCCTAACCTCCTGCTTTAAATGGGCCCCCAATGGGCCCTCAAAGCAGACATAAACCTCGCCTTTTGCCGCGTCATCTAAACGCGGCGCATCCCCTTTGTCCTCCCCCTGAGTCTGGACCGACACGGACACACCCTGCGCAGGGGACGGCGACGCCCCCAACGCCACCGGAGACCCCCCCCACCCCCCATGCTAACGCCAGGGGCGGTAAACCTAAACCACTACCGCCACCTACCCCCCGAACTGCATCCGCCAACGCCCCCATAACCGCTAACAAACCCCTGCCTAACTCCCCGGGGTGACCCCCCAGCCCCCCTCCCCCCAGGGATAGCTAACAAGGGCCCCGTCAAAGGGAAAGAAGCCTCACCTGGTTGCCTGGGTGCTGTGAACCCAGCGACCGCAGAGTCCTGCTCCTGCCATCCTGATGCTCCGGCTGACGCTGCAACGCTGCCATCTTCTTCAGCCCCCCTGGCCGGGGCCTCCACGAAGCTCCGCCCCCCAGCCGCTCCGCTGTTGGCGCCATCTTGCGACGCTCCTGCTCTGCACCACGCTGGCCTGTCGGCGCCTGCCACAAGAGGCCCAGGCCCCGCTGACTCCCCGCTGCTGAAGGCCTCCTCGTCGCTCGGCAACCGTCTCCGACGCCGAGCCGACACCGCCGGTGCCGCCGCGGAGCCGACCGCTCCCTCTCCAGCCACCAACGAGGTAATCGTAGCAGGAGGGGGGGACTCCCCTCCCCTGTCGCGGGTCCCGCCGAGGTCTGGGATTCCTCCCAGATCGGGAAGGCCGCCCGGCAGCGCACCGAGCGGCGCCCTGGACCGGAGGGTCCCGTGAGGGGCTCCCCAAATGGCGCCGGACCCGAGGGGTCTCCTCGGGGCTGAGGCGCGCCGGAGGCCTGGTCCTCCGCGGCCGTCTGCCTGGTGGAGAGGGGCAACGTACCTCCTCCCCAGACCCCTGTAGCAGTCCCTGAAGCTGGGACTGCAGCCACTCCGTTCCTCTCACAGCAGCTTCAGCCCACACTCGGGCCAGCAGTTCCTCAACCCCTGACATGCTTGGGCAAAGGGGGTGATACCGAGCTGTGTGGGCCTTCTCCTGCGCTCTTTACTGAGAACTGGCGGGAATATTCCCGCCTTTACTTTAAATACCCCCCCTCCCTCCCATGTCTCCTCCCCTACCCCTCCCCAACCGTTACCCACTCCTCTGCGGCCATTTTAACCCCTTGTTGTCTCCTTCTTTCTGTGCTTCAGGCTAACACCGGTCATGCAGGCCTCCCCTTCCAGTCTTTGCCCTCGGTCCGGCCTCACTGACATGTGACCCCATTTTGGAAACTTACACCCTTCAAGGGATTTATCAAATGGAGTAGCGAGCATTATTAACCCTTAAGTGTTGCATTCTTTTAATTTCCAGAAATGAATGCGCAGATGATAATGAAAAGTTAAAAATAACATTTTTCCAGAGATTCACCATTTCAATGCCCGATATGTTGTGCCCAGCTTATGTCTGCACAGACACACACTCCAAAAACTGTTAAGCGGGGATCCCGGGCACAACAACTTTTGGAGCGTTCATCTCTGATACAAGCCGGGCACAACATATTACACGCTGAAATGACGTATTCCTGGAAAAATTGTCATTTTCACCTTTCACAATCAGCTGAGTATTCATTTATGGATAATAAATTATAGCAACACTTGGGGGTTAAAAATGCTCACTGTACCCCTGGATAAATTCCTTCAGGAGTGTAGTTTCCAAAATGGGGTGACATGTCAGGGGATTCCACTTTACTGGCGTTTCAGCTCTGCAAAAGTGCAATGGCGTCTAAAAACCAAACTGTCCAAGTCTGTGCTCCAAAAACCAAATAGCGCTCCTTCCATTCTGTGCCCAGCTGTGTCCATACAGCAGTTTATACCCACATATGACATTAAGTACGTTACCCTGGGTACACCAGTGTCATACATGTGGGCATAAACTGCAGTTTGGGCACACAGCAGGGCGCAGAAGGGAAGGAGCGTTATGTGGCTTTTGGAGTGCAGATTCAGATATTTGGGATCTGGGTGCCATGTCATGTTTGCAGAGCCTGTAAGGTATCATAATAGTGGATTCCCCAAAGGAGTGACCCCGTTTTGAAAACTGCACCCCTCAAAGAATTTATCAAGGGGTGTAGTAAGCATTAGTATTCCAGATGTGACTGCACAGTGGATGGGGAAAAGTGTATAGGTAAGCTATTGCATTGTAAACACCAAATTCCCTACTATTTCCCCAGTAGTTCCTATTATTGGGGAGGTCACTCTGGGGGTCACTTCTGGTTTATTTTCCCTCATAAGCTCTGTGATGATTCTGCTTAAATATGGCTATAACTCAAAGCTGTATTTTGGTCTCTGGGTAGCGTATCTCTTTACTCATAAGGTGCGCAGCCATAATCATAGGTATATTGCCAATAGTGGCCGGACTGGAACAATAGGGCTTTGTATCCATCCCAGCAGGGCTCCATTGAATTCCTACACAGCCCTGAGTGATCAAAGAAACATGCATGGTGCAGCCTGCACTGGTAGATCAGATATGGCTGATAACATTGTATCATTCCACTTGGTCTCAGATCTTTACAAAGAATCTGGACTTCAATCAGACTTGCTGCCGCCAGTGACCTCATTCTGGGAGGTGGCATAAAGGGTATAAAAGATGAGGTAAGAGGCAATGGGAGGAGATTTGTGCTGGGACTACAAGGGAACACTATGAGGAGTTTTTACAGACAGAGTACAAGAGTTTACAGAGAGACTGTGATGAGAAAATGCAGGCTGGAATATACTGTGATGCCACATGCTATAGGAGTTAATGCCACATGCCAAGAAGCCTCCACTGGATTATTCACACATGACAGAGCATGTGTCAGTGTTGGATTATAGAGCCACATCAAGGAGATGCGTGGTAAAGTAATTATTTCAATTTTAGTCCCTTTTATTTCATTGCACTGTATCTTGTAACTAGTAACTGTTAATGCTTGCATATATCTACATATCTGTTCTGAACTGTATGTGTTAGATGTTAATACCGACCCATTTAGGGGTTAATAAATATATAAAATTTAGAAAGCTTGTCTTGTATTTATCTTGTGGACCTGGCACTCACTGGCGGTGAGTGTGGTTTTTATATGAAAGAAGACTCAGGTGTGGCCACAGCGGTGTTGGCGCACTGAGGATCTTTCACATTGGTGGCAGCACTGGGATCTTAGGATAAACAGTGTGCGTTGGTGACCTTTATCACTCACACGCTGGGGATTGTAGTAATCCTATGAGACAAGCTCGGTATTAAAGCAAGCATTAAGATACAGTGAAAGTTTGATACAGTGCTGTTCCCCTCCCTTACTCTTTGTATTCTATCCTATCTTTTATTTGGCAAATACCACTGGATGGCTAGTGGGCTCAGAAGCAGAGCTCCAGAATTGCTGAACCAGGCTTTTGGAGATCCTGAGCGTATGGCTGAAATGGAGGCAGGATCGCCATGCAGAGAATCGAGCAGAGTCCTGATTTTGGGGCTAGGCCAGGAAGTGCGGCAAGCAGCCCGGTCCCAAGGATTACTTCACCAGGAGGGTCCAGTAGCCCCAGCCTTGTGAGGGGAATGGCTTCATACTGGCAAATGGCAATGCAGCAAATAGGCACCAGTGACCCTAACATATACCTGCAGGTGATGAGCCATTTTCAGGAAGCTGTAGAACAAGAACGACAGGCTGCTGAGCGACAGGCAGAGAGGAAGGCTGCTGAGCGACAGGCCGAGAGGGAGTATCAGCTTGAGCTCAAAAGGATGGAGCTCTCCCAGCAGGCGCAAACTCCAACAACCCTGCACAGCCCCTCAAGTTGGAAGGAGAAGCCAGGCCGGAGGTCACCACAACCGTCTGTCGTCAGGTCGGGTGAGACAAACTATGCCCCGGGTGGTCCCTCCCCTGTCCCATGAACTCTGGGCGCCCGGGTGACCTTTCACAAACCCCAAGGGGAGGTGCGGCGGGGCCATGCCTGTAGCCAGACAGGACATTTCAAGGAGGAGTGCCCCAACCGCCCTGAGAACTTCCCGGCTTCCCAAGCCACAGCAGGTGGCCCATCTGTGTATCTGGACTGGGGTGGCAGGAAAAGGAATGCGGACTGTGGGACTATTGACTGATTTGCCTGCTAATGTACTGTTGGGAACTGATTTAGGACCTATGATGTCCCAATATGGGGTGGGGAGCACCCCAGTTTACTGTGATAAACTGTCTATGATTAATGCTGATAATGTGTCTGTCATATCTGCAGAGAGGGCCCGTAACCCCCCCTCTGAGATACTTCCCATAGCAGTAAGTGTAAATGCTAATGAGTTGCCTTCAGCTGAGAGCAGGGAAGATGCAAACGAGCTTCCTGCAACCCAGCTCAGCAAAAATGTTATTGATGCTTTGTTCACCCCCGTGCTAGGAGCCAATGAGACTAATTCTGTAGACACACCCACATCTGCGGGGGCGTCTCCCTCCCAGCTTGTTAATCTGTCTACCACAGATCTCATTGAGGCCCGGTGTGAATTAACAATTGCTGATGAATGTACTGTCAATGTAATTGCCAATGCTTATTGTGAAAGTGTACAGGGTAGCTCTTCTGAGTCACTGGAAGCAACTTTTTTTTTTTTTTTTTTTTTTTTTTGAGTTGGAAGGGACCTCAAAGGCCATCAAGTCCAACCCCCTGCAAAAGCAGGATTCCCTAAATCACCCCAGCTATATATCTATCCAGTTTCCACTTGAAAATTTCAATTGATGAAGAACTCACCACCTCCCGTGGCAGCCTATTCCACTCCCTCACTACCGTTACTGTTAAAAAGTTTTTCCTAATGTCTAATCTGAATCTCCTTCCCCTTAGTATCATTCCATTACTTCTCGTGCTTCCTTCTGCTAATGAGAAAAGGTTAGATCCCTCTGCACTGTGACAACCTTTCAGATATTTAAAAACTGCTATTAAGTCTCCCCTTAGCCTTCTCTTCTGCAAACTAAACAATCCCAATTCTTTTAGCCTTTCCTCGTAGGACATGGTTTGTAGACTTTCCACCATTTTGGTTGCTCTTCTCTGGACCTGCTCCAATAAATCGATGTCTTTCTTAAATTGTGGCGCCCAGAACTGTACACAGTATTCCAGGTGGGGTCTGACCAGGGCAGAGTACAGCGGAATAATTACCTCTCTTGATCTAGCTTCAATGCTCGTCTTGATACATCCTAGAATTTGGTTAGCCTTTTTTGCCACCGCACCGCACTGTTGACTCATGTTGAATTTATGATCTATTATAATGCCCAAATCCTTTTCCCCTGTACTCTCACTTAGTTCTATTCCTCCCATACTATATATGCCTCTTGCATTTCTGTTACCTAGATGTAGGACCTTGCATTTGTCCCTGTTAAATACCATTTTGTTCACCTCAGCCCATTGTTCCAGTGTGTCTAAATCCTTTTGGATGCACTCTCTCTCCTCTCTAGTGTTGGCTATTCCTCCTATCTTTGTATCATCTGCAAATTTTATTAGTTCCCCAATAATCCCATCATCCAGATCATTTATAAAAATATTAAAAAGTACTGGGCCCAGGACAGAGCCCTGCGGCACCCCACTTTTTACTTTCTTCCAGTTTGATGTATAGCCATTTAGAATTACTCGTTGTGCCCGATCTTTAAGCCAATTGTGAACCCACCTCACTGATTTTTTATCAAAGCCATACTTAATCATTTTTTCAATAAGAATGTTATGTGATACTTTATCAAAGGCCTTACTAAAGTCAAGATATACTATGTCCACTGCATTCCCCTGGTCCAACCATTCAGTGATTTTATTGTAGAAGGAAATCAGGTTAGTCTGACAAGATTTATTGGGCATAAAGCCGTGCTGGCTCTGATTAATTAAAGCCTTCCAATCCAGGTACCTAATTAAATGTTCTTTAACAATTTGCTCAAAGATTTTTCCTACTATCGAGGTAAGACTTACCGGCCTATAATTTCCTGGGTCGTCCCTATTCCCCTTTTTGTAGATGGGGACCACATTTGCCCTTTTCCAATCTAGAGGGACCACTCCTGTTTCCCATGATTTATTAAAGATTATTGCAAGGGGTTCTGTTATTTCCTCTGCTAATTCTTTTAAAACTCTAGGGTGTAAATCATCCGGTCCTGGGGACTTGGTTTCCTTAATCTTAGCTAAGTGCTCTCTTACCAAACCTTCACTTATAATCAGCTTGGAGTCCTCTTTCCCCTCATCACTAACACCATTAATGTTGATATTTCCATCCATTTCTTGGGAGAAGACGGATACAAAATATGAATTTAGTAATTCCACCTGCTGATCCACCATGTTAACTTTTTCACCCTTATCGTTCTTCAGGACTTCAATGGTTTCCTTCACTTTTCTTTTGCTCTTAACATATCCCCAAAAACCTTTTGCCTTACTCTTAACCTCTTTTGCAAGCTTCACTTCGTATTCAGCCTTAGCTTTTTTAATGCTTATCTTGCAGAGTCTGCAAACTGCTGTATACTCTCCCTTAGATATAGCTCCCATCTTCCACTTGTTGTATGTTTCCTTTTTCTTTTTTAGCAGGTTATGTAATTTTTTGGTCATCCATCCTGGTGTTTTTAGGTGATTCCCATTTTTCTTCCTTCTAGGTATTGTTAGTTCCTGTGCATTAATGATTTCCCTACGGAAAATTTCCCACCCTTCATGTGCATTTTTGTGCTTAAGAATTTTTCGCCATGGAATTCTATTAGCCCTTACCTTTAGGCTCCTAAAATCTGCCCTACTAAAATCAAGCCTTGAAGTCTGTGTCTTCTCAGGTCTTCTTTTTCTTACGACCCCAAACTCGAGTATAGCATGGTCACTAAATCCTAATGTCCCTGCTACCCTTAGTTCCTTAACCATATCCTCCTTGTTGGTTAAAACTAGGTCCAAAATGGATGTTCCTCTTGTGTTTTCTTCTACTAGCTGGACAATGAAGTTGTCTGCTAGAGAGGATAAAAATTTGATAGAGCCTTTACTCGTAGCTGTATGGGTTTCCCAATGAATGTCTGGGTAATTAAAGTCTCCCATGATAACTATTTCATGTTTCTTTGAGAGCGTGGTCATTTGCTGTGAAAAAAATCTCATCCATGACTTCTGTCTGTCCTGGTGGTCTGTAATAAACACCTATTATAATGTCCTTATCATTGTTTTTCCCTTGAATTACTACCCAAATATTTTCTAATAAATTATCATTCTGTAAAACTGATTTCTGTGGAAATGTGTTCTTTTCTAACATACAATGCAACTCCTCCCCCTCTTTTATTAGTTCTATTCTTTTTGAATAAGTTGTATCCTTCCATCTGTATGCTCCAATCATGTTTATCGTTCCACCAAGTTTCTGTGATACCAATGACATCATAATTTTCCTTCTGTATTATCAGCTCTAATTCTCCCTGTTTGTTTCCCATGCTTTGTGCATTTGTGTAAAAACATTTCAGATTGTGCTCTGTTGCTTCCTTTTTTTTTCTTTTCTTCTGAGTATCCTGTCTTGGGTCCTCTTTACCACATCTAATAGCCTTGTTTAATATGTCCTTTAACTGCATGTTCTTGTCTTCCTTTTTTCTTCCCATCCCCTCCTCTGCTAGTTTAAAGCCGTCCTGATGAGTGTGACAAGTCTTCTGGCAAATATGTGTTTCCCAGGTTTTGTGAGATGTATCCCATCTCTAGCAAGGAGTCCATCATAGAGGTAATTCACGCCATGGTCCAAAAATCCAAATCCTTGCTCTCTACACCACTGCCGAAGCCACTTGCTTTACCTCTAGTATTTTATTCCATCTCCTGATACCATAACCATCAACTGGGAGGATTGATGAGAATACTACCTGCACATCCAGTTCCTTCACTTTCTTCCCCAAATTTTCAAAGTCTTTGCGGATAGTTGGTAAATCATTTTTTGCCGTATCGTTTGTACCCACATGTATCAGTAGAAATGGGTAGTTGTCCTTGGAGCTAAAGAGGCATGGAATCCTATCGGCCACATCCTTAATTTTTGCTCCCGGGAGGCAGCATACTTCTCTTGCAGTTAAATCTGGCCTGCAGACAGCTGCCTCTATGCCTCTTAGCAGTGAGTCGCCCATAACCACTACTCTTCTTTTCTTCCTTGCAACACTATTTCTTGTTGCTCCTACTTGTCTCTGGGTGACTTTCGTTTCTTCTTTTGCTGATAGAATATTTTTGTCATTTTCATCAGCCTGCATAAGCGTTTCATATCGGTTGCCTAGCTGTGTGAGTGGTGAAGGCCTTGTGCTCCATTTGCATCTCTTGGTCACCTGTATCCAATTTTCTGCCTCTGTGGGTTCACTCAAGTATTCATCCCTTACTGTATTATGGAGGCTTACTTCAGCCTCTGCCATTGTAGGCTCCCCCAAACTTTCTTCCCTTACTGTGTTAAGGAGGCTTGCTTCTGCTTCATCAATGAAGACCTCACTTTCTTTAATGCTTCTCAACGTCACTATTCTTTCTTCCAACCTCTGCACTTTTTCTTCTAAAAGTATCACTAGTTTACATTTCATACAGGTGAAGTTGGCTTTATGGTCTGGCAAATCTGTAAACATATAACATATGTTGCAGCTCACCATGTGGGTTTTCTCCTCTTCCATATTGCTCATTAAATTTGGATGAATGATCCTGTATATGTTTTTGTTTTTTTTGTTTTTTTGCTTTTTTTTTTTTTTTTTTTTTTTTTTTTTCTTCCTTTTTCACGTCTGATGCCTTTTTTAGCTTTTGACCAGGCTTTTCAACCAGATTGCAAGGGGATCCCTTGTGAGGAGTACACTGGGGGGTGTGCACAGTAACAGAGGAGCAGGCAAGAGTGAAGGCAGTGGCTGAAGGGAGCACAGGGAGCTGGGGCTGGAGGCCCAGGCATTAGCTGTAGAGGAAGAAGCTGGAGGCTGGAAATCTGCAGGGCTGAGACAGTGCAGGAGTCCAGCGGCACCTGTAGGACTGCAGGGGGAAGCGCTGCCAGCAGTGCTACGTTAACCGCCCGCTGAGTAGAAGAAAGATGTTGGGGACCCACCTGGGTGCGCTGAACCACGGCAGCAGGCAGCAGAGAGGCGGTACACGCGTCCGGAGGGTCTGTAAAAATGGCCGCCGCCTCGCGGAGGCACGAGTAGAAGCCGACGATGGAACCAGGTAAGAGGCTATTCCGGGTTGTCCAAAGCGGTCGGTAGATGCAGAGGCCCCTGGGGCAGAGGTCCTAATAGTTAGCCCCCTCCTATTTCGGTAGTGAGTGTCGGGGGCACAGCTCAGTGTCCGTGTGCCCAGCTGCCCAGTGCATCCGATAAGCACCCAACTGCTGACCATGTGCCAGGTGGTCAGGTAGGCTATGGGGATCTCATGGCCGATCCAGGTGAGGGACGGACTGCTGGTAGTGCGGTGTTAGCCCGCAGCCAGAGTGCTACAGGGGTGGAGGGCGATCCGACCCTTGAACCGTTGCCTACACCACATGGAGTCGGTGCTGAGACCGCCATGACTAGCCTCACCCCCTTGAAGCCGGAGGAGTCCGGCCGGTATGAGACATACACGTCTCTTCTGTCCAGTTCTATTCCAGGAGTGCCCATGGCCCAAGTGAAGATGGCATGGGGTACTGGAGGTGTGATCCAAGAAGGGGGTATGTCCAATGTATTACCTGTCAATGTATTGTGTGGGGATGATTTGGGGAAGCATGATCTCAGTCATTTGCCCAAGGTATCACCATCACCCACCCAAGTACAGGAGGAACAGAGTGTAGGCCCAAAGGGGCAAGGCGTCTGGGAGGGAGGACAGGGTCCAAACATACCTGAGCCAGAACCAGAGGTGCCCCTAGGTTTGGAAGCAAAGGGGGAGGTGCAGAATCCCCTAGAACTCTCCCAACTAGCGGTTAGTATGAGAGAGACCCTGAGAGACCGCCGGGATGGGGTCTCTGAACTGGTATCCCAAAGACCTGGGGTCATGAGTGTGGCTCCACAGGATGCCAGTACTCAGAAAGCGGACCCAGAACAGGCAGGAGGTAGCCAAGTGTACGTGGATCAGGCCCTGAGCCTTAGAAGTGTCCCTAGTCGGACTAGAGAGCCAGAAGGGTCCGGCAGCTATGTAACATGCACCTCTCTTTTGTCTCACTCCAGCCAAGAGTTCAGAGATGCTGTCCAAGCTGACCCTAGTCTGGACATATTGAAGGCGCGTGCCGCCCAACCACTCTCGGAGTCTGACAAGGCCCGAGTCTACTGGGACCCTGGGGGTTGTGAAGCCTTGGGGCCAGAGCCTGAGGAGCTGAAGCGGCAGAGGTGCTCTCAGAAGAGGGGCACAGGCCCCTACTTCCTACAAGCCCCATCTAAAGGGGCAGGTGTGATGATTCTGCTTAAATATGGCTATAACTCAAAGCTGTATTTTGGTCTCTGGGTAGCGTATCTCTTTACTCATAAGGTGCGCAGCCATAATCATAGGTATATTGCCAATAGTGGCCGGACTGTAACAATAGGGCTTTGTATCCATCCCAGCAGGGCTCCATTGTATTCCTACACAGCCCTGAGTGATCAAAGAAACATGCATGGTGCAGCCTGCACTGGTAGATCAGATATGGCTGATAACATTGTATCATTCCACTTGGTCTCAGCTCTTTACAAAGAATCTGGACTTCAATCAGACTTGCTGCCGCCAGTGACCTCATTCTGGGAGGTGGCATAAAGGGTATAAAAGATGAGGTAAGAGGCAATGGGAGGAGATTTGTGCTGGGACTACAAGGGAACACTATGAGGAGTTTTTACAGACAGAGTACAAGAGTTTACAGAGAGACTGTGATGAGAAAATGCAGGCTGGAATATACTGTGATGCCACATGCTAGGAGTTAATGCCACATGCCAAGAAGCCTCCACTGGGTTATTCACACATGACAGAGCATGTGTGAGTGTTGGATTATAGAGCCACATCAAGGAGATGCGTGGTAAAGTAATTATTTCAATTTTAGTCCCTTTTATTTCATTGCACTGTATCTTGTAACTAGTAACTGTTAATGCTTGCATATATCTACATATCTGTTCTGAACTGCATGTGTTAGATGTTAATACCAACCCATTTAGGGGTTAATAAATATATAAAATTTAGAAAGCTTGTCTTGTATTTATCTTGTGGACCCGGCACTCACTGGCGGTGAGTGTGGTTTTTATATGAAAGAAGACTCAGGTGTGGCCACAGCGGTGTTGGCGCACTGCTTTGATTGCTGGCTCTGCACTATAGACTGCAAGACACGAGCATACAAGTGTCTTGCAGTCTATACAGGAAGTGAGGTTATGCAGACGTATAGCACTGACTTCCGGAGGTATAGGCAGGATCAACCAGGTAGTGGGGTCTCCAGGCAGCCTGGGGTCACTGCAGATTATAGATATCGGCACCCCCTTGATCTCGCCACAGGGGGTGCCGAGGGGAGTGGCAACATGGCGGAACCCCATGTTTGACCGCGGCATCCAAGGGGTTAAAACCTCCGATCGGAACTCAGTTCCGACCAGGGGTTATGGAGCAGGGTGTTAGCTGTCACTTACAGCTAACATCTGGTTCCGATGCCGCCTGATCAGATAGTGAGCGGGCGGCCGCCCTAAGGCGTAGTATTACGCCCTGTTGCGCGAAGTACCAAGCGCGCAGGACGTAATTGTACGTCCAATGTCGTTAAGGGGTTAAAGAAGATGTTTGTGGAAAATTTTTACCAAGTTGCATTCACTGCACTGGATAAGCAGCCTTACTCACATAGATGAGAACCCTTCAGCACCCTGACTATTAGATTTACATAATGCAGCACTGAACAGATTTTGCTCTTGTGCTTGGGCTCATTGTCCCACTAGTAATCCAAATGCATTTTTACATGGACTGATGACTGGACACTTTCCTTCAGGATTTTATGAAATGTAGTAGAATTCATGGTTTATTCTATTTTGACAAATTTCCTGAAGCTGTGAAGTAACAAATTATCCCTACACTATCACATTACCGCCCACATGTTTGACTGCAGGCAGGATGTTCTTATTTTGTGTACTAAGTATTAGCTTTACCCTAGATGTAGTGGTTTTACATGTTTGTCTCACAAAAATTCCCAGTCAGTCCTAGAACTTATTTTAAGATAACTATTGGGTCCTCAGTGTAATTCATACCCACCTACAACCCATGCACTCAGAGGCGTAATTAGGAATGGCTGGGCCCCAAGGTGAACATTTGAGATGTGCCCCCCCTGAACTGCCGCCCCCAACTCCCCCTTCGGTCCACCCCCTCCAACTCCCCCCTGCACAAACCGCATTCCTGCGTACACTATTATGTGCCATAGTGACCCCTACACACAGTATTATGCCCCATAGTGGCCCCTGCACACATTATTATGCCCCATAGTGGCCCCTACACACAGTATTATGGCACATGGTGGCCCCTGCACACAGTATTATGCAGCATAGTGGCCCCTGCACACAGTATTATGCCCCATAGTGGCACCTGCACACAGTATTATGCCCCATAGTGGCCCCTGCACACACTATGATGCCCCATAGTGGCTCCTGCACACAGTATTATGCCCCATAGTGGCACCTGTACACAATATTATGCCCCATAGTGGCCCTTACACACAGTATTATGCCCCATAGTGGCACCTGCACACAGTATTATGCCCCATTGTGGCCCCTGCACACAGTATTATGCCCCATTGTGGACCACCCATGAACAATTATTATACTTTGGGGTCTTTTCATACCCCAGAGTATAATGATCGGAGACCCAGTGGAGGATGCAAACAAAAAATACAATGTTACCTATCTCTCCCTGGCTCTGGCACACTCCCTGCTACTTCGGCCATCTTAAATGTTGGACCAGATCTCGCGTGAGCCGGGCAGGCATCAGGACGCATAATGACGCAGGTCTGGCCCATATGACATCTGGGACGTCACCAAACAGGCCAGAAGCCTGTGAGAGCGCAGGAGAGGTAAGTAACAGTGTTTTTTATGTTCCCTCACCTCCCCTGGCCCTCCGATCATTATACTCGGGGCCACTAGAGGCTGAAGAGGAAGACTGCAGTGAGCAGAAGCGGGGATAGGTAAGTTAATAGGGGCTGTTATTAGACCTCCAATACCTATTAAAAAAGCAGTGGGAATCTGTTAGGACCTCCTAAAGGCATGGGGCTCACCGGAGAATTCACCGGTACTCCGGTGGGCCAGTCCAAGCCTGCCACTACTAATGACCACTTTTCTGTTCCAGATAGCAAGTTCTTTATTAGTACATTTCGTAAATGTATATACAGTGCCTTACAAAAGTATTCGGCCCCCTTGAACTTTTCAACCTTTTGCCACATTTCAGGCTTCAAACATAAAGATATAAAATTTAAATTTTTTGGTGAAGAATCAACAACAAGTGGGACACAATTGTGAAGTGGAACGAAATTTATTGGTTATTTTAAACTTTTGTAAAAAATAAAAAACTGAAAAGTGGGGCGTGCAATATTATTCGGCCCCTTTACTTTCAGTGCAGAAAACTCACTCCAGAAGTTCAGTGAGGACCTCTGAATGATCCAATGTTGTCCTAAATGACTGATGATGATAAATATAATCCACCTGTGTGTAATCAAGTCTCCGTATAAATGCACCTGCTCTGTGATAGTCTCAGGGTTCTGTTTAAAGCACAGAGAGCATCATAAAGACCAAGGAACACACCAGGCAGGTCCGTGATACTGTTGTGGAAAAGTTTAAAGCCGGATTTGGATACAAAAAGATTTCCCAAACTTTAAACATCCCAAGGAGCACTGTGCAAGCGATCATATTGAAAAGGAAGGAGTATTAGACCACTGCAAATCTACCAAGACCCGGCCGTCCCTCTAAACTTTCATCTCAAACAAGGAGAAGACTCGTCAGAGATGCAGCCAAGAGGCCCATGATCACTCTGGATGAACTGCAGAGATCTACAGCTGAGGTGGGAGAGTCTGTCCATAGGACAACAATCAGTCGTACACTGCACAAATCTGGCCTTTATGGAAGAGTGGCAAGAAGAAAGCCATTTCTCAAAGATATCCATAAAAAGTCTCATTTAAAGTTTGCCACAAGCCACCTGGGAGACACACCAAACATGTGGAAGAAGGTGCTCTGGTCAGATGAAACCAAAATCGAACTTTTTGGCCACAATGCCAAACGATATACTTGGCATAAAAGCAACACAGCTCATCACCCTGAACACACCATCCCCACTGTCACACATGGTGGTGGCAGCATCATGGTTTGGGCCTGCTTTTCTTCAGCAGGGACAGGGAAGATGGTTAAAATTGATGGGAAGATGGATGGAGCCAAATACAGGACCATTCTGGAAGAAAACCTGTTGGAGTCTGCAAAAGACCTGAGACTGGGACGGAGATTTATCTTCCAACAAGACAATGATCCCAAACAAAAAGCAAAATCTACAATGGAATGGTTCACAAATAAACGTATCCAGGTGTTAGAATGGCCAAGTCAAAGTCCAGACCTGAATCCAATCGAGAAGCTGTGGAAAGAGCTGAAAACTGCTTTTCACAAACGCTCTCCATACAACCTCACTGATCTCGAGCTGTTTTCCAAGGAAGAATGGGCAAGAATTTCAGTTTCTCGATGTGCAAAACTGATAGAGACTTACCCCAAGCGATTTGCAGCTGTAATCGCAGCAAAAGGTGGCGCTACAAAGTATTAACTTAAGGGGGCCGAATAATTTGGCACGCCCCACTTTTCAGTTTTTTATTTTTTACAAAAGTTTAAACTATCCAATAAATTTCGTTCCACTTCACGATTGTGTTCCACTTGTTGTTGATTCTTCACCAAAAAATTAAAATTTTATATCCTTATGTTTGAAGCCTGAAATGTGGCAAAAGGTTGAAAAGTTCAAGGGGGCCGAATACTTTTGCAAGGCACTGTATATATATATATATATATATAGTTTAGTATGTTGTATACTGACATGGTTGTCATATGTTTAAGGGGACTGTGCATCTCGTATGTCCATGTCATATTACACGCCTTAGGTGTTTTAGAGAAATGGGACCTTTGTGATATCTGGATGTTGTACCACAGGTGAAGTTGGCCCCGCGTGCTCTGTGGTATGATCCTGCTTGTTTTAGGTTCGGTCCTGCACTATGCAGCAATGCGTCAACTCTATAAGTAGGAGTGCTACCTCGCTACTTTCACAGTACGGATTTGGTGGTGCAATGCTGACAAACCTCCATGCGTTCTCTGAAATGTAGATAACGCACAGATGGACAATGCAAGTGACAACTCAGCTAAAGCATTATACTTAAGCAGTTGTACGGCTAAGGCCACATGTGGCGTCCTGCAACAAAAAGTGCTGTGGGAAAAACCACGGCGGCAACGTATTGTGGATATTCCTGCAGCGCTTTGCACAGAAAGTTCACAGAGGATTCCGCCAGCTTTTCTGTAGTTATAATTGACATGCTGCAATTTCCAAAACCGCAACTGTACGCCACATGGGTATAGATATATATTCATAAAATTCTTATTTATACAATAAATAAAACAAACAATTGTCCAGTTAAAAACCATAAAAAGAGAGATGAAGATCACGACTGAACACACTCCACAGCTGCAAATATATCTGTTATGCACAGTCTATAGAAATATCATAGTCACAAGTTCAAATATAGAGACATTATACTCAGAATATATAATGTAAAACAGGTATCAAAATCACATGATATATATGACACAAGAGTAGATAAGCTGGGAAATCATCTATTGTATCTGGTGGATTCTGTGTCTTATCTACTGTGCATACACATGTTAGCTGTGATCATTAGTGTGCTGGTAAGTGAGATGACTGCTGCAAAGAATTCAACAGAAAATAGGAAAAAAGCATATTATTTGACTTAATTTAGCATAGTCTCCAGAGTCAGAACTGCATTTTTGAGGACTTTTTTAAATTTCGATTTTTTAAAAATAGATTGTTATTTCAATACCATGTTAAGAAAAAAATAAACACAGTATAATTATTTTTGATTTTTAAAATATAAACCCCTCAGACCACCCTCCTAATACAAGGGGAATGAGAAAGAGACAAGACAAAAAATATGCAAAGAATAAAAAGAAAATCAAATTATTACTATGTAGACTTTATGTAAAAATTTGGCCCATACCAACAATTAGGCCAAGGCGCCATGTTGTGGAAACGCAGCAATTTGCAGATTTTGCTGCAGTTTTTAGAGCCAAAGTCAGGAGTTGATTTAACAGAAGAGAATAGTCTGAATACTTCCTTTATATTTTCCATTCATTTCCATGCCACTCCTGACTTTGGATCAAAAAACTGCAGCAAAATCTGCAACAAAAATTGCTGTTTCCACAACGTGTGGCCTTAGCCTTAAGCAGCAGTGGTCCACAAGAGTTAGGAGAAGATTTACATCAAATTATAGGTTGAGATGGTAACTACATTCTAGCAATAAGGAGTCATGGCAACAATAGCAATCTCTCAATTAGATTTTCCCCCCAATATCTGAATGCATCATAATAGGAGCCTGAGCTGCACCAGGTACAAGAATATACAAGGGTCTGAAGGGTGAATTCATTGGGGCTCATTTATCAACGTGTTTGCGCCTGTTTTTTGCGTGAGCTGCGCCTTTTTCACCTTATCAGCAGATTTATGAAGTGTTTGCGCTTTTTTCTATGTGATTCAAATAGAACAAAACAACAGCACCGAGCAGTGCATAGTGCAACACTGTTTGGTAAAGAACAAGGTAAGTTAAGCAAATTGAACTCTCACCTTGAATAGTTGTGAATAGGTCACAACCACCCTATGGCACAGTAGAACCAATTGACAGAGGGTTCCTCTCTGGGTGATAGGCAGCAACAGGATCCAGCAGGCACTCAGGAGTGTCAGGAGATTAGCAGGAAGGACCAGTTTAGACCCACAACTAGGGTCAGATAAGGAAACGTGCTTCACCTAGTTTAAGTACAATCCCAAATCTTTCTTTTCCAACACTACGCGTTACGGGGTACACACCCCTTTATCAAGTGTACAGGAAGAACACAGCGCTAGACATCATACACCAATTACAGGTTTATATAAAACAAGTATACACCTGGAAACACCGCAACACACAGGTAAAAGAGGGCGTGGCCAGTAGACAGGAAAACAAGTAAACAGAGAAAAACACAGAACTGATTAAAGAGGAGAGAGCTCTAAAGGACAGGGGATCTCTTTAACTGTTAGAGAATAAGGAGCAATCTGTAAGAAAGATTAAATTAGTCTTACCGTGAATATATGAACACGGGGTTACAACAGTGTATTTCCAGCGTATCTGTAATAGAGTGCGCATGCGCGGTGAATTTCCTGCGCACAGCAAGTGGAAGGAGACAGCGATCAGTTAAAATAAACCTGCGCATGCTCAGTAAGGTCATCGGGTCGTAATAAGAACAGCTGATCGGTTAGCAGCTCTTCAGCTGACAGGGAACTTCGCGCATGCGCAGTGAAGTGTATAGTAAGACGCATTCACAAGAGACAAGCCTCCCCTGTCCTTTAGATCTCTCTCCTCTTTAATCAGTTTTGTGTTTTCCTCTGTTTACTTCTATTTTCCTGTCTACTGGCCACGCCTCCTTTTACCTGTGTGTTGGGGCGTCTCCAGGTGTATACTTGTTTTATATAAACCTGTAATTGGTGTATGATGTCTAGCGCTGTGTTCTTCCTGTACACTTGATAAAGGGGTGTGTACCCCGAAACGCGTAGTGTTGGAAAATAAAGATTTTGGATTTTACCTTATCTGACCCTAGTTGTGGGTCTAAACTGGTCCTTCCTGCTTTTTTCTATGTGAGATTTCCCTATCCGACACATTGTGATTTTGGCGAGAGAAGTAGTCGTATCTGCTAGGGTGAACAAAACTATGCAAAGTTAGCAGACTTAAAATTTACATTAATTTTGTAAATCATATTCAATTACCTAAAATACATTGCCAACTCAAGTGAATCATTGCATGGCTGCAGGCTGTATCAAGAATGCAGAGCAGAGGCGTAGCTAGCTGGGGGCAGAGGGTGCTGCGGACCTGGCCACACTCTTCGTTTAAGAATTGCTTCTTCTTTTTGGATTTTATAAGCAAAGTTTGCTCTGAGACAGAAAAATCAGAGAAGCTCTCTTCATTGGACAAGCTGAATGGATTTGAAGCCATTATTATTATTATTGTTTATTTTTATAGCACCATTAATTCCATGGTGCTTTACATTTGAGGGTTTACATACGGTACACAAAATATACAAAACAAATACAATACTAAAAGTGACCAACTGGCACAGTAGGATACAGGGCCCTGCCCGCAAGGGCTTACAATCTATGAAGCCATCTTTGCAGATCCAGAGAAGTCACTTGTTTCTGCTTCTTTAAATACCATTCTGTTCTGTGTCTGCGCAGTATTTATTATGGACACATGGCGAGGACATGTGCATGGAATTTATCAACAGCTTGCGCCCAATTAGTAAATCACACCAGAAATTGAAAGGGCGCACAAAAGGCACAACTGCGCAGAATTTCACTGAAAAGAGACGCTTTTGATAAATAACCCTCATTGAGTGACCTATAGTACTTTCGCATAGTGTCCATTGAGTAACGCATGTGCAAGGTGCAGCCATCACTCCATTGCGTCTAGTAAGGTAGAAGGTGTAATTATTGATAAAAAGTGTAAACATTACAATCCATTTAGTGCACACCACCTACATTGTTTAATGCAAATTGTGCCAAAATTCAGGCTTGGTTTGATCAATAAGGCCAGTGCTACACTGCGACTTTTTGTAGAGCAAATAATTGATATAAACTTTGGGGATTCAGCTTTGAGTTGTAGGCAATCTAGTTGGCTGCAGCTGTCTTTGAATAGTTAAAATAATTTAGTTGCAAAAGTTGCAGTGTTGCCCAGGCCTAAATCTCCACCAGTGTGCTTGAAACTTGTCTATTTGTCCTCTCTGTTGCCAGGACCTGAAATAACTTTCTTTTCTCCTCACAGAAGCCTCTTCCTTGATGCAATTCTTGCACAGATTAGTTGAATTGTAATGGATTTGCAGTTTCACAGTTAAAACTTCACCCACAGACTGGAGTGAGTTTGTGCCAATTTTTGTGACTTAAATAAATAAATGAGATAAATTCCCCACAGTGTGTGTATCTGTACCCTGACTAGTAAAAACCAGAATTAAAAAGAATGTCAGATTACTACATTCTATACTGGTAGTTAAATGTTTATGCAATAAGCATGTTAGGTTTCACTGGTTGCTATTAAAAAAGAACCATCTTACATCTCACCAGTGTAGTCAGTGGTCCACAATATGGTGCACAATTGATCACAACCAGCATCGTAGTCTCCAGCCCTCATGGAGCAGTCACCCAGCCACATTGACCCCTTGCAGGGTGCCTACTGGAGTTTTTCGCTGGTGGAAGAAGGAAGACAAAAAGACACCAAGGAATTTGTTGCGGAGTTCTCTACTGTGTTGAAGGTGTTCACACCACAGGAGCTAAATAGAAGAACAGACCAGTGGGTAGTGCTCTGTGCTCTGGTGACAACTACCACGCTTCCACTAGCCTAGGGAATGTGACACCTGCCTCATGTGATCCGTATGGTGTTGGTGCCCTGGTTGCAGGGACCACTTGATGTTTCAGGGTCCCTGATTTGCCTCCTCACCTCAAGAGGCCCAGGTCCTTCATCTCCTCTCTTGCAAGCTGTATGAATTTCTCCTCCTTAAATAGCATGTCCCATACTGCCATGGGTAGTCTGCACAACCCCTGATGTCAATGGGAGAAGTTGTGCGTTGCCATCCCATGGTGCGTCTCTAAAGTGTAACTTAGTGCCACCTATTAAGAGCCTTTCCATGATCCAGCCTCCAGAAACCTCCCAAAGATCGCAAGTCATATACAAGCACAATACAGTATGGAATGCAACATAAGTAACAACTGATTAGAGTGGGCAAAGCTGTGTCTCTGCAAAACCATAGATGCAGTGTGAACAGTGGCCAATTCACTTCCCTGTTTATGCATGTACAGTATTTGTATAGATCAAGGGGAGAACAGCCAACTATATAAGGTGTGTGTCCGTGCCCCTTACATACACACATTGCTATTCTATAAATGATATATACAGCTACCATGTAGTATTTATAAAAGTAGTATGTCATTGGGGGGGGGGAATTGTTTGAGAAAATTTTAACTTTTTCGACATTTAATACTACCACACTCAGCAGTAGTAGGGTGGCCAAATAGTACTTGTGATCTAATAGTAATAGTTGGAAAGCTGTCTTCTCACAGGTTCATGTTGGGGAAGACAATATAATCTTACATATCCTATACATCTATAGGTAGAGAATACGTACATAGATCCATATGGATTTGACCCATTGCCATGGACACAACATATGTAGCAACATTCCAAGCTTCTCCTTCTCCCTACACATTTGATCTTCAAAATATGTTGGAAAAAAATTGTCAGTAACCCTATATTATATAGATATGACACATAAGGGGAACCTGTCAGCTCGAATTTACACCCCATTACTACCCCACAGTGTATCTCATGTGTTATCCAATTGTGTCCTTATAATGTTAGAGCCCTGCCTCCATCCTCTGAAGAGTAGGTATTCCATACTTAAATTAGGAGTAGTAACAGAACAAGATAAGCTCTCCTTACCCCAACACTGCCCTTATGCTGTGATTGATGTTCTTCATTCCTGCTAACATCACAGCATAAGGACTGTCACAGTAGTCATAACATAGGGGCAAGGGAAGTGACAGGTTCCCTTTAATGTGTTCTATTAGTATTATTTACAAAAAAAACTATGTGTAGCCCGTTTAATTTGCAGCACATATAGGATTTATTTGTTACTGTTACATTTTAGTATCTCTACAAAATCTAACCATTGGCTACCTCAGTAGCGGTACCGTATATTGCCAACATTATGCATACTGGACTTTTATATCTAGGTATGCATATGGTATAAAGAATCATATACAAATTTGTATAGTTTATTATGTGTATGGATAGAGTAATATTTACTTAGCTGAAAAACAGATGTAGGTGCCATGAATAATATCCTACACGTTTGAACAAATAAGTTCATTAAATGCTGATGGATTTAAGTCTGCACTTGCTTTTGACTTCTTTTTTGTCATCTTTCCACCAGTTTTAATGTATTTGTCTTTATTATGGATGACCTGAATGTATTGGTCAGTGCTGCTGTTTTGCTGGTCACTGCTAGATGCATTAGACATGGAGTCAGACTCTGTATGGCAATGTTCAAGTTTGTGCTTTGACTTAACTTTCCTGTGGCGTTCCACAAAGTGCTCATCGACATCATAGTTCCTCGTACTTAATTTTTTGCGATGACGTGCTGGTTTATCTGAGTCAACCTGGAATCCTCCTTCCCAGGATTTATATTGTATTCGTGCTAAGTCTCTTCCCGATAAAATCTGACTGTCTGTACGATCACCAATGTAAAAGCGAGGCGGGTGACGGAGATCTGATAATGAACGAGGCCGGTTGGATTTGCGGATTAAATCTCTTTGAAGTTCATCCTCTTCCTCCTCACTGAGGTGCGGTGAGTAGGATCTTCTTGGAGTTTGAACAAGATACCTCCTGACATTTCTTGGGTATAGCTCCACTATGTCCCCAGACTCATCCATTCGGAAATGTCTTGGAAGCCTAGATGTTGAGCGCAAGAGTTTCTTTCGAGACTCATGTTCATTAACAATAAAATATCTTGTGTGTGGACGGTGAGAAACAATACTTGGGGTACTGGATCCATGATGCTCAGGTGTTACATGTCTTATTCCTTTTCTGAACAAAGGCTCTGATAGGGCATCTTCAATATGCTTCTTAGGGGGCACTGGATGGTAGTTCTTAGTTCTGCAGACATCACTTGAACTTCCTGGTTTTACACTGGGTGGCCTATGATGGAAACAGAATTATTTCATAGGTATCAATATTTGAAGTCAGGATCTTTCAATGTGTACATTAGGATATTCCAGTCAGAATCATTAATTCCCTGTCCACTGGATAGGCAAAAAACATAGTAGAGGTTCAACCATTGGGAACCAAACCAATTGCCAGAATGGAGAACCCTATTTTCATAGTCACAAGGCTTTGAGGCATTTGAATGCGGCTGTGGGTTTAAGCTTGTATCCTTCTACTTCATTTCACATTTATGGACTGACTGATACAGCTGAGAAGAGCTTGACTGTTTTCCTTCAGCCTCAGACTTTGAAGGGCATGGCAGGGCACATGCTTCGCTGACACTTATAGGTGCATCTCAATAAACTGGAATATTTTTTGAAACGTTCATTCATTTCAGTAATACAATTCATAATCAGCATCTTCCATGATTGTGTGTCTTACTGAACCAGACTGAGGGACCATTTAAAGGCTTAGGAAACCTTGGCAGGTGACACACTGAATTTACAATACTGAACTTTTTTTACAATATTCTAATTTTCTTAGATTTTGGTTTTCATTACCTGTAATCCATAATCAACATTTACAGAAATAAAACACTTGAAATAGAACACTCTGTGTGTAAAGAATCTAGAAAATATAGGAGGTCACTTTTTAAATTAAATTACTGAGAGAAATAAACGTTTCAAAGATATTCTAATTTATTGAGATGCATCTGTATTTCAAACTCCGAGTTGCAATCTTGCAATGGGGAGACATGAGGATTCTTGTTACTAGTGTGAGTTACATTGGTTTAAATGTCACCAAGCTAGCATTTTTCACATACCCAGTACATAGGCAATAAATGTTTCTGCCTGGAATACCTCTTTTTAAATACTCATACATCTTTGCTTTGAGCATAGTTGCAGTGGAAGAGAGAGTTCCAGTCTCTGAAAATGAATGAATTTCTCTGGTGATATCCATTGAAATCTACGAGGTTAGTACATTTTTCTGTATTACATATTTATGGATTATTGAATGAAATTATAGAGTACACATACCTGCTGGAAGTGTTCTCTGTCCGCTGCTGTTTTACTCTAGATACAGAAGGGCTCAAGTTTACATTTGGGATTTGGGGAACAACTACACGGGGGGCAGATTGAGTGATGGTCTGTATTCGACTATGTTTGTTGCCTGGAGATTCAAAGTTCACCACACTGCCATTCTTCCTGGGAGTTGATGAATGTACAGAAGACTCTTGGCTTATTATGTCACTGTCTGGTTCTCTTTTTTTGTCATGTCCATCTTTGTTTTGAAACCGGGCTAAGTACAGAAGACATAGTTATGTACTAACATAATAAGGACATTGCAAGAAAGCCACAGTTCACTACAACTGATCTGTCACCTTTTCATGGTGGAAATAGTATTTTATAGAATTATTGTATAAATTTAATAATTTTATAAAATCTGACCCAACTAGTGCAAACTTAGATAAGCCAACAGGTTCACTCAATACAGTTGGGAAAAAAAAAAATTTAGTCAGCCACCAATTGTGCAAGTTCTCCCACTTAAAAAGATGAGGCCGGCCTGTAATTGACATCATAGGTAGAACTCAACTATGAGAGAAAAAAATGAGAAAACAAATCCAGAAAATCACATTGTCTGATTTTTAAAGAATTTATTTGCAAATTATGGTGGAAAATAAGTATTTGGTCAATAACAAAAGTTCATCTCAATACTTTGTGATATATCCTGTGTTGGCAATGACAGAGGTCAAACGTTTTCTGTAAGTCTTCACAAGGTTGGCACACACTGTTGCTGGTATGTTGGCCCATTCCTCCATGCAGATCTCCTCTACAGCAGTGATGTTTTGGGGCTGTCGCTGGGCAACATGGACTTTCAACTCCCTCCAAAGGTTTTCTATGGGGTTGAGATCTGGAGACTGGCTAGGCCACTCCAGGACCTTGAAATGCTTCTTACGAAGCCACTCCTTCGTTGCCCTGGCGGTGTGCTTGGGATCATTGTCATGCTGAAAGACCCAGCCACGTTTCATCTTCAATGCTCTTGCTGATGGAAGAAGGTTTGCACTCAAAATCTCACAATACATGACCCCATTCATTCTTTCATGTACACGGATCAGTCATCCTGGTCTCTTTGCAGAGAAACAGCCCCAAAGCATGATGTTGCCACCCTCATGCTTCACAGTAGGTATGGTGTTCTTTGGATGCAACTCATCATTCACTCTCCTCCAAACACGACGAGTTGTGTTTCTACCAAACAGTTCTACTTTGGTTTCATCTGACCATATGGCATTCTCCCAATATTCTTCTGGAACATCCAAATGCTCTCTAGCACACTTCAGACGGCCCTGGATATGTACTGGCTTAAGCAGGAGGACATGTCTGGCACTGCAGGATCTGAGTCCCTGGCGGCGTAGTGTGTTACTGACGGTAGCCTTTGTTACGTTAGTCCCAGCTTTCTGCAGGTCATTCACTAGGTCCCCCCCGTGTGGTTCTGGGATTTTTGCTCACCGTTCTTGTGATAATTTTGACCCCACGGGGTGAGATCCTGATCGAGGGAGATTATCAGTGATCTTGTATGTCTTCCATTTTCTAATTATTGCTCCCACAGTTGATTTCTTCACACCAAGCTGCTTGCCTATTGCAGATTCAGTCTTCCCAGCCTGGTGCATGTCTACAATTTTGTTTCTGCCACAGCTCTTTGGTCTTCACCATAGTGGAGTTTGGAGTGTGACTGTTTGAGGTTGTGGACAGGTGTCTTTTATACTGCTAACAATTTCAAACAGGTGCCATTACTACAGGTAATGAGTGGAGGACAGAGGAGCCTCTTAAAGAAGAAGTTACAGGTCTGTGAGAGCCAGAAATCTTGCTTGTTTGTAGGTGACCAAATACTTATTTTCCACCATATTTTGCAAATAAATTCTTAAAAAAATTAGACAATGTGATTTTCTAGATATGTTTTCTCATTTTGTCTCTCATAGTTGAGGTCTACCTATGATGTCAATTACAGGGCTCTCTCATCTTTTTAAGAGGGAAAACTTGCACAATTGATGGATGACTAAATACTTTTTGTCCCCACTGTATGTGATTTAGAATTAAACTGAACTGAGTTCTTGCAGTGAGAGCTGAGCTGCAGTAACTTGGCCCACCACTACACAGTGTATTGAGCTGTTTTATTCTGACTTTGTACATTGTGTTTTTGCAGGTGTTGCAGCTGCTGACATCAGGTGACTGGTGGGAGTGCCAACTGTTGGACCTGAACTCATCTGATATTAATGAGCTATCCTAAAGATAGGTTTTTAAAGGATCTACCCACTGGTACAAGCCTTATGGCAAAAAATTAAGGACACAATTACTACTGTATTCAGTAGACATTTAGAGCAGACACCCTTGGTCCTTCTTTTGGGAGATAGGCCGATTTACTAAACTACATGCACCAAATTTCTGGATTAATTTGGGCCAACAATATGTATGATAGGCACTTGTTTCACCTCTTCCTACAAGTAGATGTGGCTTAAGATACAACAAAATTATAAAAATTTGGTGAAAAATTCCTGCACTAAGAAAGTCAACTAATATGTAGCTTAAACGTTGACGACACAGTGTAAAAATACACTAAATTTATCATCCAGCATCAGCCACTGTGAAAACTGGTATTTTTTTAGACTGCATAGTCCAAAATCTTCCTGAGGCTAAAGCCACACCTAGCATCCTGCAGCAAAAAAGCGCTGTGGGAAAACTGCGGCAGCAAAGCATCGTGGTATTACCTGCAGCGCTTTTTACAGAAGGTCGGCAGAGGTTTACTCTGTGGACTTTCTGCTTCAATTATACCTATAGGGAAACCACCGGCATTTCCATAGGTATAATTGACATGCTGTGATTTTCACAACAGCAACAGTTTTGGAAATTGCAGCTTGTCCGCAGTGCGTATTTTTTCACAAAGTGTGAAAGGGATTCCACTTTGCAGTGACTGTAAAAGTCTGCGGTTTACGCCATGTGGGGCCCTTCCTAAAATAATAAATTTATCCCAATATGTTTGAAGACTGAAGAGAGGGCAACAGAAAAGATAGAGGTTGAAAAGTTATGTTGGTGAAGGGGTCAGAGTGAAGGAATGTATACAGTAGATATTCAGAAGAGACTGGATCAATTAGACAGAGATGGATGGTGGTGTCCTCATGTACGGTTAACTACTTCCTTCCCCATTCTACCCCAGGTGATGTTTACCAGGAAGGATAAATAAGTTCTCCTAGCCCCATTAGCTCTGATCATGCGGTCGTTCGATCAGTTATACTGCAGCAATACAGTTCACTTAGACAGCTGGCCTGGAGGGCTTCACTAAACAACTGCTCAGCACCAAGCAATTCTCTTGTAGAATGTAAACTTGTTTTTGAAACCCACCTACAGCCATTTTAAACACTTTTTTCTTGTCTTCAGATCTTTCCTGAAAAAATAAAATGTGAGTTAACAAGAGGTACCATATAAGTAATTGTAGCTCAGAATAACACCTACTCACAGACATCTACTTACAGTTTGGATCTGTGCTCGTAGCTGATTATTAGTGAATTTTAATGACCTTGCAATGCTCTGAAGGTAATAAATCAACATGCTATAAAAGAAAAGTTGCAAAAACACAAAAAAACATTAAATTTAATGACTGTACTTATAAGGGTAAAAAAAAAAATCATATAAGAGCAAAACTTGCAAATTGACAATAGCAGGGTGTACATAATGTGCATTAAAGGGGTTGTCCACATAAAAATGGACAACCTGTTAAAGTATTAAATGGGCAGGGGGCAGTGAAGAAAATAAAAAAAAATCATACTCACCTTTCCACGGTGCTCCGGTACCTCCCTGCGCGGTTCGGTCTTCTGGCTCCCTTACTGACGTGTGGTGGAAGTCCCAGCCACACGTGATCACTGAGGCCAATCAGCGGCTTCAGTGGAAGGCATCCGTGATGTCACAGCCAGTGAACAGTTTCACTTTTAGATGACACCGAAGCATCAGGGACAGGTGAGTATGATTTTTTTAAATTTTTTTCACCTCCCCCAGTTGTCCAGGGACTTTAATTTACCTTACTTCTTCCTTCATTTGGACTCGGGGATTCCCGGCTGATTCCTACCCCCGCTTCCCATGATCGGAATTAGCGCCAATCTCCAAATTGCTCTGCATTTTCTCCCTTTCTAACAGGTAATTTACCTGTGATATGGGGGCTGGCAGGCTATAGTAAAGCCAGCCCCGATAGAACAATTAACTATATGTGAAAAAGTAAGATGATGGAGGAGGCAGAGCAAACCAGAGGGTGGGGGCTAGTTTCAATCTCATGACCCAGAGTTGGAACCAGCTCGGAAATCCTAGGTCCAGTTTAAACCAATGCAAGGAGGAAATAAGGTAAATTAAAGTGCCTGGCCAACCCCTTTAATTGGCTAAATAAATACTTTAAACTTGACCCCTTAATGCTCTGCGCCACATGCTGGCAGCCAGATTACACTGCATTATATCAGTAATAGTACTAATATGCTGCAGTATATTTTATCAAGGATCAATTTAATGGGACTAAATAAGTACAAAAAAAGTTTTAAAATGTTGAATGAAATAGAAAGATAGAAAAAAAACACTTAAACACAAAATAAAGCTAAAAAATGAATACATAGTATTGCCCATCAAACATGATAAATGCCATGAAAAAGGTAAGAAACAATACTAGAAATTCAGTTTTTGATCACTTTGCTACACAAAACATTGTATAAAAAGGGATCAAAGAGTCATACGTACATCAGAATGGTATCAATAAAAATAAGCCTTCAATGAGCTCCATCAATAGAAATATAAAAAAAAAGTTAAAGTTGGTGTTTTTCCTCCCTCATAGATAAAATGTAGTCGGTAAGTTGTAGGCATCCTAATAGATGTTATTGAAATATAAAACACATCTCACAAAAACAAGCCCACAAACAGCTACACTGATAAAGTGTTGTTTTGGTGAAACAATGGCAATAACCTATCTTTAGGATAACTCACCAGTGTCAGATCAATGATGGTCTAACACTTGGGACCAGCGACTCTCTGCAGTCACTATACAGAGAACAAAGCCCAGCTATTACACAGAAAACAGAACTGTCTGGTTCTGGCTCTATTCTCCATATAGCAACTGCTGAGAACAGTGGATTAACTGATGACAGTTGACTACCCTACCCTGAACACTCTTATGATGGTCATCAATGTCAGATTGATGGGCATCCCAGGTGTAGGATGCCTGCCAATCTGATATTGATGACCTATCCGATAGGTAATCATTATTATTTGCCAAAAAACCTCTTTAGGCCAGGGCCCCATGTGGCGTAAACGCCGCAACGTTTTACAGTCACAGCAAAGTGGATATGGGATTCTAGCGAATCCCACCCCCACTTTGCGGTAAAAAACATGCTGCGGACACACAGCGATTTCCAAAACCTTTGCAATTTTGGAAATCGCAGCATGTCAGTTATACCTACGGAAATGCCAGCAGTTTCCCTATAGGTATAATTGATGCAGAATGTCCGCAGAGGAAACCTCTGCGAACTTTGTGTCCAAAAAGTTAAAGGTATGGTCCTGTTATGGAAACTTAACCCTTATCCATAGGAAAAGGAAGAGTCTGATTGCTGGGGGCCCAATTGGCAGGACCCCAGTGATGAAGAGGACGGGGGACTGAAGGTGGGTTGTGGGTTATTCAGGATAGAGAAGTCAACCATTATTGAAAAGACATTGAATATAAAAGTTTTTGTCCCTGTAAAGAGAGACTGATCACTTTAAAGAGTCACTGTTCACTTTAGGCTGGTGCACAAAGAAATGAAACTGTTCCTAGTTAATACTATGCAGAAATGCTGATAACAATAATGGATCTGTTTTTAATGGATTATAGCAGAAATCATAATGAATTATAACAAATGCCTTCTGTTAGATCCAAATTTGTGATCAGTATCATTCTGAGACCTTTATCGATCAGTAGTACAGACACATAGCCACTCCAGTAAGCTCAGTGGCCTCTGTAATAGTCATGCTGACATGTGCCTTGTCATACAAGTAATTGGTAACTGTAATATTTCATTTACTTGTATAGACGTGCCACTGTGAATATAGCAGAGCTTCAGAACCAGCTTTACATACATAGACAAGTTACTGTGCCTTGCCTCTACAAAGAGCATTATGGTACTGATCATCCATCAATGGAAGCCAATTTAAGCCTAACTCCAATTATAAAGCCACTTTTCATAAATTAATAATACAGGTGAATATAAGAAGCTTTGTAATATATGTTATTAAAGAATTATGTTTCCTTCTTCACTTATTTGCTCATTTTCCTTTCCTTCACTCAGCCTCTTATCACTAATGATATCTGTCTCTATATTTAGCCTCACACACAGAAGTCTATGGAGGGGATGAGCAGGCTGGCTTATCACTTGTTGATTACTTATTTTCTCATTCTCTACAGTGGTAGAGCCTTACTTCACAAGATATAGTAGTGCCAAAAGAACTATGAAAAAAATAGAATTCCAGCGTGGAGGTGAAAAAAACTAAAAGTCCATTTATTTATACAACTTTAAAGAAGAGATTCATGATGCACACAAGGTATAAACAACATCAAGGTCTCAACCACGACATGGATAGCATAGCCTGTCTCCACTTTGACGTGGAGTTCTTAATCATAGAGTATGGAGTGAGAGCTGCTTTTGGGCTAATATACACAGGCTCACCTGACACATCTGAATAGACTATAACACATGAAAAAGACAACCACAGTATTACAAATAAAATTACCAATAGAAGTGTTATAAAAAATGTCCAACTGATATTCAGCTACAATGTTACATAATATAATAGATTTAATAGAAATACATGAGATCAGATCTCAGATTTAACCCATTGTGAGCTCTCATATCTAGAGTAAGTATGCAGAATGCGTCTCTAATAAGAAGCATTCTTTTCCAATCCCCTCCCCTTTTTAGGTGAACACCTTTTTTGCATATGTATAGATATGAACCACACCGAACCATGCCACATGCTGAATAACCATGCCACATGCTGCTCTTATATCTCAGCCATGTATGGGTCTAGATCTTTTAGTGACAAAAGTGCAACCTCTGTTCGAGATCTCATAACAGGTGGTATCCCGATATAACAGAGGAAAATTTTTATGAAATATCTCAACAATTTGTTGGAAATTAATACTATAATGGTACTGGAAACTAGATTACTATGTGCCTTAAACCTTTTATTGGAATCACTTAAATAATGTGACATGTTATATGTTATCTCAAGTCCACAATATTTCTAGCTCTCTTGATAACACCCTGATAACCCGTAGAATGTGAAATAACATCACATTCCTTCTCATGTGTTATCGAATCAGATCTAGAGTGTTTCGCCCTGACAAACTCCCCAATAGGAAGGCTTTTTATATTACTGTGTGTACTGTGTGGGGGCCTACTGTGGAGTATATTATGCTGTGTGGGGTCCACTGTGGAGAACATAATACTGTGTGGGGGCCCACTGTGGAGCATATAATACTGCGTGGGGGCCACTGTTTGTTTTTCTTTTAAGACAAAAGATGTTAATGTTTGAGTTGTTTTTTTCCAAAGTGAAACCTCAGTAATAAGGTTAAATTGCCATGTTGGCACTTTGCAATAAATTAGTGGGTTTTGGATTGCAGTTTGGGCACTCAGTCTCCTAAAGGTTCACCATCACTGACCTCGGCTATAAGGAAGCCTTACCTTTATTCACATGGTTAATGATTTAACATAATATGTATTAATCACTGCGCAAAATCCTTATACACTGCACGTCATCACACGTGAAAAGAGCAACTACTTGCAATGCTATGAAATCTCAGTATTTAGACCTAATGCTAGAAATAGAGAGTGAATGCTAAAATACAAGACTGTTGTACTGTACATCCAGCAGTCACCTCCATCCACCTCTAGTTCCTAAAGATAATATTTTGACAGCAGTTTATTAATAGGCAGTTGAGGCAGTTTGCTCACCCATGCAGTAACATTTTTACAGGTTTGCCTTGCTTCTTTCTATGTATAATATAAATCTTTGACAATATTGTTTTATCCACTATCATCATGGTCCAATGATCACTTACAAGAGAAGAAGCAGAGCTGGAAGCACCACCACAGGGCTACTAACATAGCTCATGACCTTGTTGAACCAAACTGGAAAATCTGTTTCAATGGTTTCTGATATAATGTCATAAATCTTCTCTTGTCCACTGTTGAGATAATTGTTACAAAGCCTTTATACACAATAAGCATCTTCACTGTAGAAAGCAAGACAAAGCATGAGTGCATTTTAATATGAAGAATTATTCATTTACTCTATTGTATATAATGTGACGCAGTAAAATGCATTACTGACTCAAAGTTATATTACAATAATAAAAAAAAATAATGTAACAATATTGTTCACTATTCTCACTGTTCCTAAAACCTACCCTCTGCTGAACCACTATTTTTATGGAGTAGTTAAAGAGGTCATTTCATCACCTCAACCAACTCCAACTTTTGCATTCTTCAATAACTGTAGTTCCACTGATCACAGCACAGTTGGAATTTTTTTCTCTAGCCCCCACCATTCCTGAGCAATAATTTCTGCTAATTTCAGCACAATTAGTCTTTCCACGGTATGGTTGTTGATCTCTGACTATATGCTCCAGCCCAGGATTGCCCACCTGAGAATAGAGAGCACAATCATCATATTGGGCTGAAACTAACAGTACATATTGCTCAGGAACAGTGAGGGCTAGAGAAAAAAATGAGTGCTGACCGGCTAATGTTGTACTGATCAGTGCTAGTTAAAAAAAACAAATCTTCTTGTCTAATAGAGCTCTAAATTCACAGTATTAGTTATCTGCCACGCTTTCCCAAACAAAATAAGTTACAGACTGAAAGTCATCTGTTGTATACTCTAAATGTGATCTTTAAATGGAGTAAACTTAGAATATTGGTAGGTTTTCTGTGAGAAGTTGAACCAGGAAAATAGGATTGCAATATCAATTAGGATATTTTATCCCCAATTTCCATTGTGAGGGATTTTGAACAGCTTAGCTCTTTTCTGCTAACTAGTGTTACTTTTTTCCTAAAAAGTTATTCCAATCTCAGGTTTTTAGGATATTCCATCACTTTAGGATCCCCCAACAATCCTGAGAATGAAAAGACTGCAGTGCTGATTCACTGTTGCAGTTACTTTCCTGTTTTTTCAGGCACAGAGGTGCTCCCAGCAACTTGGGTGTGCAGGGGACTTCAGCCAGTCTCATTCACTTCAATGGAACTGGTCTGTACTTCCCTTGCACAGAAGGTGGTCTTGAGCACTGTTGATCTGGGAAAACAACTTTGCAGAATCTTTATTCCCACTTTCAGGGTGTCCACCAATCATATTGATAGCATACCCTAGCAAAGGCCAAAAAACATTAAGCATGACAAAGATGCAATAGGGGACTTAATAATTGGGATAAAAACATTTTCTACAGCCCTCTGTGCACATTGAATGGATGGCCAAGCTTCTGCAGATAACTTACCTAAAAGGTCCACAGTTTATAGATGGTTTATACCGTACTATAGCAAAAACAGTTGGCAACATGCAGAGAAAGAGCATAAAGAGGAGCATAGCCAGATAGAAGTTGTTAGACCTGTAAGAAAAGATAGGAGAATGTTCTGTCTGTGAGAATATCTATCTCATCCCATACAAGGTAAGCTTCATTTAATAACATTGGATAAGTGTACAATGTAATGTAATTACAGGACATGCAGAAAGGTTTATGGCCTTGATATGACCTCTAATAGCTAAATATAACTATAATATAAGTGTATATAAAGAACAGATTGCTGCTTATAATACTCCAGGAATATTTAATGTATATTTTACATTTAGTTTTAGCTTAGTTTTCAGATTGATGCTTTTGTTATAAGAAGTTTAGCAAAGACTTCAGAAAATAATTGCTTTATGGTCAATTACATCAGAGCCAAAGTTTAATATGACTTGATCATTTTTACCTGAGAGCAGAAACCATACAATTACAGTGGATATACAAATTCTCAGTATGTTCCTAAAATTTAGCTGTCAAGCAAGAACATGAACTTATTCTAGTGTGACTTCATCTTTAACTGGTGGGTATTATAGCAATGCATTTGTAGTATAACCTTCCTAGGATATGGACTTCATTTATCTTTATAATGTAGTGGTGAGCTGAGATATTGTATTCCTGCTCTTCATGAACTACTTACTACTGACCTTGAAGCCCGGAAAACCTGCTGGTGTGGAACATTGCATGTCAGCACTGCCCAGCTTCTTAAATACATCAGTCCTATCAATTTGAAAACATTGAAAGCTGGCAGACATGGAGAAAAAAATGCTCCCATCCTAAAAAAAAATTAAAATAAATTGAAAAAAGTTTGCAATTAAAATACTCCTACTATTTATGAATAAAAACATTTGCACACTTATGGAATTCCATGCACTCCAATATGTCTGAAGCTTTTCTTCCAAGGTATATTCCCCCGTGTCTGCAGAAGTACTGCAGAATGAGCTGTTTCAGTAACTCCCACAGAAGTGAATACGACGTAGGGAAACAATGTAGCAAGCTATGCTGTTTCACTCACTGTGCTACACTGTTTCCATAGCTCTTACTTACTTCTATGGGAATTATGAAAACAGCGTTGCAAAGTCTGTTGAGATGTTTCTGTAATCCCTGCCACCTCATACTGCCTCAGGAAAACTGGTATGCCGTTCTCAGCCATGAAAGACTAAGATGGGAATAACCTTATAACTCCATTGTTTTTATGTGATTAAAGGGGTTGTTCAGGCAAAAATGTTATATTTTAAATAGGCGGGGGAGGTGACTGTATTGTGACATCATCACAATACAGGTATACCTATATAAACACTATTTTGTATCATTCCAATAGATCACAATCTATAAATACACAAATACAAAATTGTGACATCATCACAACAGAGCTCTATCTATAGAGAAACTAAACTATTGTTAGATCATCATAACACAATTTAAAAAGTGTATAAACACTGATATCATCACAGTACAGAGGTGTCTAAAAATATACACTTTTGTGACACCATCACAATAAAACATGGAATATAAATACACATTCCTACACTATTGTGACATCATCACATAAATATAAACTGATATACTATTGTGACATCATCTCAGCAGAGTACAGTCTACAAATAAGCACACATTTATGACATCTTCACAGTAATTTACACATTCATACTGTACATTATTGTGACATCACAATAGATTACAATCTGTAAATACACTCATACTATTGTGACATCATCTCAATAAAGTGCAGTCTATAAATAAATCACAATTATGACATAATCTCATAATCGATTACGACCTATAAATACACTCATATACTATTATGACATCATCCCAACAAAACTATAAATAAACACACTTTTGTGACATAATAATAGAGCGTAATCTAATAACATTATTGAACACTTCTGCCTACTTTCTAACAGGAACAGTACCATTCTTGTCAATGAGCTGCAGCGCAGCCCTATCTTAAATTTCATGTAACCCAATGAAATATGCAAAGGCTATTGTGACAACACCACATTAGGGAACAGACTATAAAACACACACTATTGTTATATCATTATAACAGAGGACAGTAGGTAACCTCTTAATCCCTAACGCCATACATATACAAAATAAGCTACAGGTGCCATAGTGGCTAAGCTCAGCTTCCATATATATATATTTCAATTAAAAAAAATGTATGGCTGTTCTAATATAAAAGACTAATATTAAAATTATTTTCATCCATAGGGCTGGAATTTGCTATAGTGTGTTTAATTATAATTGCTGAATTATATTATAGACCTGAATAAATTATATGTCTGAACCTGTAATTTAAACTTATGAAGGGGGCATGTGGTAGACACTTTCTATATGTAAGGCTGTTGCAGCCACTTAATATGGTGAGACCCATAGCAGACACTTTAAATGGTGGGGCATGTGGTATGGTACAGGGTGATAAAGTATATGGATAGCACTTTCAATGGTGGGCATGAGACTGCATTCTATATTACATGGAGGGTATTTGGTCATATTGGGCATGTATCAGATACTTTGTAAAGTTGGACATGAAGCTGGCAAGATGTGTTTCTTTAGAACTGTCATTGTATAAGGAGCCATGTAGCCATATATGTGCTAGCCAGTTTATTTGCACCCTGTAGCTTGCATTATTGAAGGGCTATAAAACATAAAAAGACTGGGCATGAAAATGTGTTGGCAGTTACCCCCGATGATACTGTCTGTTACACAGTGTATTATGGTACCATATCAGTAGAGCAAAGTCCATAAATACATACACACTGCATGGAATATATCTGATTATACATATGACTATACATACCATATCATTCCTTGGTTGTAGACCAGATGCAGAACATTTTCAGCAATTTTGAATTCTCCATATTCAGGCTAAATACATATTGGAACATTAATATAAACATATATAAATGTAAACTATGCAATAGTCATAATCTGAACAAACACTGCAGATAGGGTTAAATCCAAACCACAAAACAGGCAAATCAAATTATATCTCATTCTCTTGTTAAACAGCCAAGCATAGTTTAACCTAATAGCTGTCCATAGTCAACAGTGAGGATAGACATGGAGAAATGAACCTTCCACGGAGCATCATCTTTGCACATATTAAACAATTATGGAACAGAATTGTCAGTATGAAGCAAACATTACTGTCTGTAAGAGACAGTGACTCACCCAAAACACATAAGGCATGTACTGGATATTAGTCCAGACTTCTACACAATTCTGTTAGGCTCTACTCAAACAACACTGAATAATCTCTGCGTGACAAACAGTTTTTTAACGGTGATATTAATGGGGCTATTCACACGACAGCTTTTTGATGGTCCATTTTAACATGTCCTGTTTGTGTATGTCCACAATTTATATATACAGAAACTTATATCTGTCTCATATGCAATATAAAATTTGACACCTTGGCAATTACAGTAATAATTAAAAAGAACATCAGATGTCAAAAATAGTAGTAAATAGGGTTGTCTATGAACTTTGTGTGTATATATATATATATATATATATATATATATATGAGCTTTCTGTCTGTATGTAAGATTTTTTTATGTAAGATTTTCGCTATAGAGAAACTTTCAGTTCATCAACTTGTAATTCTGAATAACTATAATTATTTTGTATCTGTTTTTAAATAATTTATCTTCTCAAGTTCAATTTTATTAATATTACTAAATTTTACAAATATTTCATTTGATACTCACAAATTTGCTTTCAAGGTCCCAGCAGCAGCAGTCACTCAAATACCGAACAAACAGACCACGGAAAAAATCAATCAGGAGGATACTGGCCACTGTGAATATCATATCAATAATGGAAAGCTTCAGCATCTCCTGAAACAAGAAGTTTTGTCTGGTAGTTGACATCAAAGCAATCTGACTCCTGAAATATATATGGAAAATTCTGTGCAACTGGCTTGTTAACATTTATCTCAGACTTCCAAAGGTTTTCAGAAAATAATGGAAAGGAAACCTGTCATCAGTTTTCATGACCCTAACCACTATAACCTTTATATTGGTGGCTACAGAGACATTCAGTACACACCCACATACAGTCATGGCTGTAAGTGTTGACACCACTGAAATTTTTCCGGAAAATGAAGTATTTCTCCCAGAAAATTATTGCAATTACATGTTTTGTTATACACATGTTTATTTCCTTTGTGTGTATTGAAACAACACAACAAAAACAGGAAAAAAGCCAAAAATGTTAAAATTTCATGCAAAACTCCAAAAATGGGTTGAACAAAATTACTGGCACCCTCAACTTAATATTTGGTTGCACATCCTTTAGAAAAAATAACTGAAATCAATCATTTCCTATAATCATCAACAAGCTTCTTACACTGCTTTAACTGGAATTTTGGACCACTCTTCTTTTGCAAACTGCTCCAGGTCTCTCATATTTGAAGGGTGCCTTCTCCCAACAGCAATTGTAAGATCTCTCTACAGGTATTCAATGGGATTTAGATCTGGACTCATTGCTGGCCACTTCAGAACTCTCCAACTCTTTGTTTCCATCCATTTCTGGGTGCTTTTTGAAGTATGTTTGGGGTCATTGTCCTGCTGGAAAACCCATGACCTAGGACGCAAACCCAGCTTTCTGACACTGGTCCCTACATCGAGACCCCAAATCCTTTGGTAATCTTCAGATTTCATGATGTCTTGCGCACAGTTAAGACACCCAGTGCCAGAGGCAGCAAAACGACCCCAAAATATCTTTATACCTTCACCATATTTGACTGTTGGTATTGTGTTCTTTTCTTTGTAGGTCTCATTCCATTTCATTAAAGAGTAGAATGATGTGCTTTATCAAAAAGTTCTTGGTCCCATCTGTCCACAAGAGATTTTCCCAGAAGGATTTTGGCTTACTCACATATATTTTAGCAAACTGCAGTCTAGCTTTTTTATGTCTCTGTGTCAGCAGTGGGGTCCTCCTGGGTCTCCTACCATTGCGTTTTATTTAATTCAAATGTTGACAGATATTTTGCGCTGACACTGATGCACCCTGAGCATGCAGTACAGCTTAAATTTCTTTGGAACTTGATTGGGGACTATCCAGCGTTGCAACTTTTCATCAGTTTTTCTCTTCTGTCCATGTCCAGAGAGATTAGCTACAGTGCCATGGGTTGTAAATTTCTTGATTATGTTGCGCACTGTGGACAAAGGAACATCAAGATCTCTGGAGATGGACTTGTAACCTTGAAATTGTTGACATTTTTCCACAATTTTGTTTCTCAAGTCCTCAGGCAGTTCTCTTCTCCTCTTTCTGTTCTCCATGCTTAGAGACACACAATGCAAAGATTGAGTCAACTTCTCTCCTTTTTATCTGGTTTATATTGCCCACACCTGTTACCACAGGTGAGTTTGAACGAGCATCACATGCTTGAAACAAAGTTATTTAGCCGCAATTTTGAAAAGGTGGCAACAATTTTATCTGGCCCATTTTTGCAGTTTTGTGTGAATTATGCCCAATTTTTTTGTGTTGTTCCAATACACACAAAGGAAACAAACATATGTCTATCAAAACATGTGTAATTGCAATAATTTTATGGGAGAAGTAATTCATTTTCTGACAAAATTCCTGGGGTGCCAACACTTACGGCCATGACTGTATAGCAACTGCAATATAAAATACCTAATATAGTTCTAACTCCCTGGCTGTATGTAATTACTGTCCTGCTGGGTGTTTCTTCAATAGGAAACTATCCTGCAATCTCAGATTTCAGTTTTCCCCTGCGGACTTTCTGCCCATATTTTACCTATATTGAAAATGTTTCCGTAGGTTTAATTGACATGCAGCGATTTTCAAAAAAACGTGTTTTTGAAATCGCAACATATCCGCTGCTGATTTTTTTCTGCAATGTGTGGCTAGGATTAGCCAGAATCCCATCCACTGTGCAGGTAATTTAAAATGCAGTGTTTTTTGCCATGGTTTTTCTGCCGCAGCCAAAATGCTGTGTTTTCGCAACATAGGGGCCCCAGCCTAACAGACACTTGGAGAGCAGGTGGCATACAATTCAGGTATTGTTAGAACATGTTCTTTCTAAGGTTTTCAATATTACTGCTGCTGTACATGGATATTAACTTCTATTAACCACTACAACCTCTATTGATGTAGCAATCCTGAAGAAGACCGTCATAGCATAATATCATGATATCATTGTGCAACTTGCTGATAATGTAACTCATTATCTCATTACAATAGAATTGAAGCAACCTGCTTCTCTGAAGACATAACCCAGAAACTGTAATGTTAACAGCTGTTACATCTCCATATTGAAGGCTACAGATATACTTAGGATATAATGGCTACTACATCTGTATATTTAAAGGGGTATTTCCATCTCAAGGATCCTATCTATACTGCTAGCTTATTTAAAATTCAAGAGTTTTCCTAAATACATTGCTTTAGCAATGTTGCTTTATTTGCCTGCTATGTGAAATTATTCCTCCCATTGTTTATACATTGTTGTCAAGGCTCTGATCTTAGGTCGTGACTCACATACCGCAGTTTGTTGATAAAGGCTCTGACAGTGTCTTTATCTCTATATGTAAACACGAAGGTAACATTGAGTTTACTGCAAGTTCGTTCTCTCCTCTGCAGCATGTAAGTTTTTTTTTCTCTCCAACCCTGTGTAATGTAATATACATTTGCTGTGCATATTTGATCTGCATTTCTATTAGATTTCTAGTCATCATAATAAATAATCTTTTGTGATAAAGGCAATGTCTATACAGTGGGGAAAAAAATATTTAGTCAGCCACCAATTGTGCAAGTTCTCCCACTTAAAAAGATGAGAGAGGCCTGTAATTGTCATCATAGATAGACCTCAACTATGAGAGACAAAATGAGAAAGCAAATCCAGAAAATCACATTGTCTGATTTTTAAATAATTTATTTGCAAATTATGGTGGAATATAAGTATTTGGTCACCTACAAACAAGCAAAATTTCTGGCTCTCACAGACCTGTAACTTCTTCTTTAAGAGGCTCCTCTGTCCTCCACTCATTACCTGTAGTAATGGCACCTGTTTGACATTGTTATCAGTATAAAAGACACCTGTCCACAACCTCAAACAGTCACACTCCAAACTCCACTATGGTGAAGACCAAAGAGCTGTGGAAGGACACCAGAAACAAAATTGTAGACCTGCACCAGGCTGGGAAGACTGAATCTGCAATAGGCAAGCAGCTTGGTGTGAAGAAATCAACTGTGGGAGCAATAATTAGAAAATGGAAGACATACAAGACCACTGGTAATCTCCCTCGATCAGGGGCTCCACGCAAGATCTCACCCCGTGGGGTCAAAATGATCACAAGAACGGTGAGCAAAAATCCCAGAACCACACGGGGGGACCTAGTGAATGACCTGCAGAAAGCTGGGACTACTACTGATCCTGCAGTGCCAGACGTGTCCCCCTGCTTAAGCCAGTACATATCCGTGCCCGTCTGAAGTTTGCTAGAGAGCATTTGGATGTTCTAGAAGAGTATTGGGAGAATGTCATATGGTCAGATAAAACCAAAGTAGAACTGTTTGGTAAAAACACAACTCGTCGTGTTTGGAGGAGAGTGAATGCTGAGTTGCATCTAAAGAACACCATACCTACTGTGAAGCATGGGGGTGGCAACATCATGCTTTGGGGCTGTTTCTCTGCAAAGGGACCAGGACGACTTATCCGTGTACATGAAAGAATGAATGGGGCCAAGTATCGTGAGAGTGCAAACCTCCTTCCATCAGCAATGGCATTGAAGATGAAATGTGGCTGGGTCTTTCAGCATGACAACAAGCACACCACCAGGACAATGAAGGAGTGGCTTCGTAAGAAGCATTTCAAGGTCCTGGAGTGGCCTAGCCAGTCTCCAGATCTCAACCCCATAGAAAACATTTGGAGGGAGTTGAAAGTCCGTGTTGCCCAGCAACAGTCCCAAAACATCACTGCTCTAGAGGAGATCTGCATGGAGGAATGGGCCAACATACCAGCAACAGTGTGTGCCAACCTTGTGAAGACTTACAGAAAACGTTTGACCTCTGTCATTGCCAACAAAGGATATATAACAAAGTATTGAGATGAACTTTTGTTATTGACCAAATACTTATTTTCCACCATAATTTACAAATAAATTATTTAAAAATCAGACAATGTGATTTTCTGGATTTGTTTTCTCATTTTGTCTCTCATAGTTGAGGTCTACCTATGATGACAATTACAGGCCTCTCTCATCTTTTTAAGTGGGAGAACTTGCACAATTGGTGGCTGACTAAATACTTTTTTCCCCCACTGTATCTATTGAGGTACTTTATAGTGTTCTGTCTATCAAACTGTCAAAGTCCGCCTTCCAGCTTACTCAAGAATACAGGAATTGAGAAGGCAAACTGGTGAGAGAGGGAGAAGGGAAAACCCCCTTAAGACTACAGAGACACTCAGGACATGTCCATGTGTAACAGCAGTAATATAGAATACGTCATAAAAAATAGTTTAAAATCCTGCTCTGTATGCAATTGCTGTTGGGCCGGGTGTTTCTCCAGCAGGAAAATATCCTGCAATTTTGGAGGCAGCTCCTCCCATTTAGGTTTTATTGACATCCCTGACACTCCTGCATTATCCACTGATCCCAGCAAATATATACCGTTCAAACACAGGTGGGAGGGGGTTTTACCAGGCTCTTCTTTTTCTGTTTCAGGTGCTAAGTGATAATAATAATGGGAAATAATAAAAAGATAAGATTGCATTACTTGACTGTAATTGATTGTACCAAGTAGAGTAACTGTATGTGCAGCATCTCTCTTATAGTATTCTGATATTGCATGATGGAGTATGATAGCAATTTGCTATGCACCATTATTGTTAACTCACCTGCCCTACATAGGTTTCCCAACATTCATTCTTCTGTGGTCGGATGGTTGGTATTACCGAGGGTGTTGTTTGATTATCAATGAGTGCTAAAGGCTTTGTCAAGTTGTGTTCAAATTCTAGAAAGAGAGTAGAGTTTGTGTCCATTCCTGTAGGAGTAGTTGCTGTAGAAAACACAGTTACCGCTGTGGTAGCATAGAGTGGAGCAGCGTCAACCAACGTGTCATTACTGCTATTCTGAAACAAGACATTCAGAATGTGTTAAAGCTGAAGATATGCAAATGTACAGGTAAGAATAACTGAGGATATGATAGTTTAGACAAAATATGTAGTCACAAATTTATTCCTATGATAAAAGCAGTGTGTTTTACATACAGAACAATACTGTAGATTATACTTCACAATAATCTAAAATAAGATAATTGTTTAATGATGTTATGAGTGCAAAATATAGTTTAGATATTTTCCTATGTCATCCTAGTAACATTGTCTAAATTGGACTATGGATTGGTGCCCAACAATGAATACTCTGGTAACTCCGATAGTCTTAGTGGTGATAGTCTTTTGTCTTGATAGGTTGCCAATGGATACCATGAATTCAGGAAATTTCTACAGTATGAAACTTGTGACAAACGCAGCCATGATTTCCTTTTTGTGACCGGGTTATCTCTTGTACATGTACTGTCCTTGACAGTTTCTGTGTTCCTGCTTGAGAAGATAAAAATGGAAATCATGGCTGGGTTTTTGACGAGTGCCAGGCCTTAGAAAGTTTCTACATTTATAGTAGTATTCATTGGCAAACTATTAAGATATATCATTGTCACCACTAAAATGGTTAAAAAAAATCTTTAAAAAAATGTAATTATATTTATTTTAAAAATGTTTAACTTTTAAACAAATACAAATTTAAATTTGGTTATGTTTATGGCAAAACCCTTTACCTTTTTTTGTCTTGTGAGAATGAAAAGGTAAAGCAACTTTATCAAAATCTATTTTGTTTTTCTTTGTTTATTTCATTCTTTATTCATGGCAGGTGTAGGGATCAGCTCATACGGTGGGGGCGGCAATGACCATGTTCACACACAGCAGGTTTTTCTCAAACGGTGATGGTGCTTTATTTAGCAAAATAAACACAAAACAAATGGTGTCCAAACAAAAGAAAAATACCTAGGCCTTTCCGGCCGCTGGCTAACACTCCGCATACCTGTCTAGTCTTGTGCAGGTACAAATGGAAATAGTAGCAAAACACACTTGCTTAGTGCCAACTTCACACATTACAAGTGGTGTTGTCCTCACCACTTCCAGCATCTCAGAGCTCCCTTTTATCAGGCTTCCTTCCCAATAAACACAACACAGGAAGGCGCACCTGGGAGTGCCTGGGATTAGGGAGAAAACAAAACCTGTAGCGGACTAGGGGTGTGGACTGGAGAGCACCCACTACCAAACCTGCCCTCCAGTCCAAAAAAAACCAGCCCATGTAACAATAAACAAAACCCTAGCAGACTATGGTCTGCTAAGAAATCCAAAACCCGGTTTTCCTTCATCTCACCTGTCTGAGAAAACCAGGCGAGATATACACCCCGTCCACTATTCTGCCATACACCTTACCACACAGGGTTATTAGGCAAAATTGTGACTGAACCCACACCCTTAGATGAAAAGCAACTTGAAACACTTGAATGGTTTCAGGATGCTTTACTGTTGGCATGACACAAGACTCATGGGCAATCATTTCTCAAGAAAAACATCATCAAAACATTTTGCAGGAGCTACATAGATTGGATTAAGACTACGGTAAAGCTCCCTTCAGACTCAAAACATATGGCCATGACTGTATACTTTGGAAATTTCCGGTTTGATAGAGAGATGACCCAGAAGTAAACAGATCATCAAATGGAACCTTCAATGATTATATATCTGTGGAAATAAGGGCAGCAATTGCACAATTCCCATGCATTGCTGCCACAGAAAGCAAAAATTGATGTACTGTCAATTTAATGGACGGACAGACTGGAACCTCCAGAAGCAGCTTTATTTTGTGTAGCCCCTCTCTGCTTCAGCTAATTGTTGGAGGTGTCAAATGAGGGACTCTTCTATATTAAACTGTTTCAATAAACCAGATTTGTTGTTCTTGGAGGCAACCTCTGTCTACATGCTCTATAAGGGCATATAGGAATCATAGAAGATGGTCCATCACTTAAGGCTTCCCTATATAAACCAGATAGATTTTCCAAAGGACTTGATGCATTATATAAAGATACAGCTTCCTTATAAAAACAGTTGATCCCCCAGATTAGAGAAAACAGAACCCCAGTCATCAACTAATCTTTCAGCCACCTTTCGTTCCAAAAGTCTGGTTTGGGTCTGATTTGAGTGTTCTTTGAAAGGATTTGGATTATCATAAAATGTGCTAAAAGACATCTATTGTATTCTCTCCCTAAGCAAAATACAGACATCTTATGTTGTGACCTACACACATGGACAAAATTCTTGGTACCCCTCGTTTAATGAAAGACAAACCCACAATGGTCACAGAAATAACTTGAATCTGACAAAAGTAATAATATATAAAAATTCTATGACAAGCTACAAAGCTTCTGGGAGAATGTCCTATGGACAGATGAGACAAAAATCGAAATTTTTGGCAAGGCACATCAGCTCTATGTTCACAGATGGAAAAATGAAGCATATCTTGAAAAGAACACTGTCCCTTCTGTGAAAAATGGAGGAGGCTCTGTTATGTTCTGGGGCTGCTTTGCTGCATCTGGCACAGGGAGTCTTGAATCTGTGCAGGGTACAATGAAATCTCAAGACTATCAAGGGATTCTAGAGAGAAATGTGCTGCCCAGTGTCAGAAAGCTTGGTCTCAGTCGCAGGTCATGGGTCTTGCAACAGGATAATGACCCAAAACACACAGCTAAAAACACCCAAGAATGGCTAACAGGAAAACATTGGACTATTCAGAAGTGGCCTTCTATGAGCCCTGACCTAAATCCTATTGAGCATCTTTGGAAGGAGCTGAAACATGCCATCTGGAAAAGGCACCCTTCAAACCCGAGACAACTGGAGCGGTTTGCTCATGAGGAGTGACCAAAATACCTGTTGAGAGGTGCAGAAGTCTCATTGAAAGTTACAGGAATCGTTTGATTGCAGTTATTGCCTCAAAAGGTTGTGCAACAAAATATTAAGTTAAGGGTACCATTATTTCTGTCCAGGCCTGTTTCATGAGTTGTCTTTTAAAAAAAAAATTCTGTTGAAGCATGTTTGAAAAGCAATGTCTGACTTTCATTTGTTCATTTTCATAGAATTTTTTATATATTATTACTTTTGTCAGATTCAAGTTATTTCTGTGACCATTGTGGGTTTTTCTTTCATTAAATTAGGGGTACCAACAGTTTTGTCCACATGTGTATATTCTGTATATAGCATGCACAAGGAGATGTGATGTTTGTCACATAGTGCTAAAATTATGAATATGTGTGTAATCTGGACCATTTACTTACTTCACTCATGCTGTTTACTTTGTCCAATAGGGCAATGATTAAACTGTACAAGTTCCCTAGATATAAAACCAGAACCCTGAAGGCAGAACAGATAGAATGAATACATGGATGACATGCCTCCATATTGTCAGTATTATCTGAATCCATTTGCATGCTCTTCATTCTTACCTTGCCAACTGAAATCGCAATGTTGTTCTTGGATGATACATTTCCAACGCAGCTACGAGCTCAAATGCTGAAGGAGCAATCATGGTTATGAGAGAAACCACAACACTCACCTAGAAAGTGATATAAAGCATCCATATTTTGACATTAATATCATGCACCCCATATCCACATTCAAGTTCAACTCATATGCCAACAGCATTGATCCAGAGGAAGGCAAAAACCTCAAACATGTCCATGCTTTACATAGTCAGCCATTCATTTCTGAGAAATGTATGTATGCCTACAAATTCTTTCAATGTGAACAGATGTATTTCAGAGTGCAACATCTAACATGGAGCTCTCATAGTGAGATTTTTTTTTTTGAAGATCACTTATATACATTCCTCCAAACATTCAGATGGCAACATCAAGAGGAGTATCAAATACTTTATGAGCCTTTTTCTTACTATGAGCTACATAGCATACAATATTTCCGACCCAAGGGGAACCAATAAGACTAGCAATTTCAGTAGTCCCAAGTAGCAAAATGCAGCTAAAAAATGCTTCGGGAAAAAACACGTTGCATTTTTTCTGCAAGGTTTTTCATTTACTTTTTTTTTTGTGTTTTTCTCTCCCTTTTTTTCTACCCCTATTAAATACATGGGGAAATCGCTCAAATTTCTGCAGGTAAAATCAACATGCTGCGTTTGTCTCCACAATGTGTGGCTGAGATTAAATGAAATCTCATTAACTTTGCTGGTACTGTAAAATGCAGCGTTTTTTTCTACTGTGTTTCCGCAACATGGGGCCTTAGCCTTAAACAAGTCTACAGGAATTGAAAGGAATTATTCAGAAAACAATATTATAGGAAGAACAAAGACAGCAACAGCTTTAAGTAACTTTCTATTATACCCATAAAATGTCAAGTCAAACTTCTATTAGGGTGTATTGTCCATAATGTAAAGAGCATAAGGGTGCCAGGTAGGAACACTAAACATGCAGATCTTGGTTATAACCCAGACTATTACAACAAAAGAAGGAATTGAACTGAAATATATGTACCTCATTTTTCTCCCAAAGTGTTAGCTCTATTTTTGTACGTTCCAGTTTTTGTGATCTGTCTACCACAAAGTAGATAATGTAGATACTGCCGGCCAGTGAGAGCAGAACTAAGATATTGGCAAGAATCCTTAGACTTATTGTAACTGCCCTGAAAGCAGAACATGCGGTTAAGTGAAGAGAGTTGTACATTTTTATGTTATATATCTGAAACAATTTACATTCATCGTAGTAAGACTGTCATTATATATCTCACATCTATAAGAGCACTAAGCAATACAATGAAAATATATTTTCCCCAATATGAAAGCTAAAGAATAGTCTTGCTATTATACTTACAAGTTCTTGCTTTTTCGCTTTTCCTGCTCTTCTAATATCGCTTCCTGCATTAAAAGTAATAATACAAAGCAGAATGATGACCTGGGTGCACAATACATTTGGTCTGCATAGTGGAAAAATACGTGCAGCGGAGATGCTGCGATTTCCAAAAATCACTGCGGTTTTGGAAATCGCAGCATGTCAATTATACCTACAGAAACACCAGCGGTTTCCTTATAGGTATAATGGAAGCAGCTGTGGGAAAAACCGTGATGCGTTGCCTCCGCGGTTTTTACCAAAGCGCTTTTTTGCTGTGGCCTGCTACATGGGGCCTTAGCTTTAGACAAGTTTTTGTTGCAAATTGCACTGGAATTCTGACGCATTTTGCTTAATATATTTTTCCCACTGCATGCACCAAAACAGTACTGTGTGAATAAGAAAGGGCCATAGATTGCCTTTACTGTAATGTAATGTAGTTTTCAGTTGCGAAAATTCACAATTTCCCTATGCCAGTTTTCTGGTGCAAAAAAAGTCACAGTCTTATAAATGAAGTGATAACTCTGATGTTATGTACGATTGGTAAAAAAAAGTTTATTAAAACATAATGAAATTATTGAAATTTTAGATGAAGCACTCACTCTAATGCTATTGACTATGGCGGCAGTTTTGCTCTCGGCAGCTTCTGGATTCCCAATGAGATAATCCCACGCACAGAAGATTCTCCAGCAGAATGTGTAGTTTTCATCTGATGCGCTAGCCAAGCTCAGCCTTGAATTCTTTGCCATTCTGAGGAGTTGATAAATCATCATATTATGGCAGCTATTTAAACATTAAAGATAAACTCTAACCTGCAGCATCACTTCATATGGGGATTACTAGACAAGTCTAGTGAATGGATTTTATGGTGTATATTTATGTAAAGAAAAAGTATATGTATTCGGTGTTTGTAAATAAGAATCATGTCAGCATCTAGTCATGATTCTGTCTCAAGTTCACTATCTTTGCTATTAGCTATATTCATTAGTTGTTTAAGTTTTTTGTACTGTTTAACTTTTATTCATTTTCTTTACAAAGTTTAAAAAAAAATCAATAAATTTAGGCCCTTCAGTTGTCCATTTTCCTTGGGATTTTTACACATTCTTCCTAGAATCTTGAATTGTAAACCTGCTTAGAAACAGCTACAAGTAAGAAATGTCTGAATAGCTACCTTAGTAGCCCATGGGTTTATATGTACTGATGATTTTTTGTAGGTTTCAATGCAATATTAGACACACAGTGAAAGTGCATGGTATCACAGTAAAATCTAATGTGGTCAAAACAGAAATTTAAAAAGCCATATTACTCTAGGCTCACACTAGCTTTGTAGACAGACTGCTAAAACTCAAGCTCGGTGGACCCCATTGACTATAATGGGGTCCTTTGGGTTTGCATTGTTTTTAAACTGAAACCAGCGGAGGAAAATGTCCTCCACCAATTTTTGGCGGACTCTGCATTGGAGACTCCTCCGACTACTGTATCTACACAAAGCCAGAATACACACAGGTAAGTAAGTGTATAGTTTATTTATCTTTTTAGCTCACATGTTACAGAAAAACTACATTTCAAGAGTGGACTTAGCAGAAGGGAGAAGTATAAGTTATTCATTTATATTTCCTATTGAAGTCACTCTGGGCTTTGTCTAAAAAAAAAAAAATGCAGCAAAATCTGCAACAAAAAATGCAACCTTTCCACAATGTGTGGCCTCAGCCTTAAATAGTATTATAGTGGATACAGTATTAGTTTTATTAAATATGCTTTTATGTAAAAACCATATAAAATGTAATATTAATCGCAGGGCTGAACAGAGTAGAATGATGAGGCAGATTTACTAATACTGTCTAGCGCAAACTTAGACAGTCTTCAATGGCGCCAGACTTATCAAAGTGCCTAATACTGAATGATAAATCTGTCACATTATTAGACTAAATTTACACCTCCTATTAGACGACATAGTTTATTCCAGTGACATGCATCATAATTTGGAGCATTTTTTGGCACTTGGTGTCACCAACTTAGGTCACGTCTACTTGCCTTGAAGCCACAAGCCTTCCCCTGCAATTCATAAAAGTGTCAGAAAAGTGTCTAAAACAATAAATTTAGACAGTTTTTTGGCGCAAATTACACCAGAATTCTACCATATTTTGCTTACTATCTCTGCCCCAATGTGCTGTGACATGAATTAACAAAAATGTAGTCTAATTCTCTTGTGCTCATCTCATTTACTATTAGATTCCTGATGGACCTACAAATCATGACATACAGTGGCATGCAAATGTTTGGACACCCCTGGTCAAAATGTGAACAGTTAAGCAAGTTGAAGATAAAATGACCTTCAAAAGGCATAACATTAAAGATGACACATTATCAATGTATTTTTTGGAAAAAAAATTATTTTCATATTTTACATTTTCAAAATAACAAAAAATGAAAATGGCCCGATGCAAAAGTTTGGGCACTCTGCATGGTCAGTGCCTAGTAGCACCCCCTTTGGCAAGTATTGCAGCTTGTAAATGCTTTTTGTAGCCAGCCAAGAGTCTTTCAATTCTTGTTTGAGGGATTTTCATCCATTCTTCCTTGGAAAAGTCTTCCAGTTATGTGAGATTCCTGGCTCGTCTTGCATGCACTGCTCTTTTGAGGTCTAGCTACAGATTTTCAATGACGTTCAGATTAGGGGACTGTGAGGGCTATGGTAAAACCTTCAGCTTGCGCCTTATTAGGTAGTCTATGGTGGATTTTGACGTGTGTTTAGGGTCATTATGCGTTTGTAGAAGCCATCCTCTTTTCAATTTCAGTTTATTTACAGATGGTGTTATGTTTGCTTCAAGAATTTGCTGAAATTTCATTGAATCCATTCTTCCCTCTACCCTTGAAATGTTTCCTGTGCCATTGGCTGCAACACAGCCCCAAAGCATGATTGATCCACCCCCATGCTTACTGGTTGGAGAGATGTTCTTTTCCTGAAATTCTGTGCCCCTTTATTTCCAAACATACCTTTGATCATTGTGGCCAAAGAGTTCTATTTTAACCTCATCGGTCCACAAGACTTGTGTCCAAAATGCGTCAGGCTTGTTTAGATGTTCTTTTGCAAACTTCTGACGCTGAATTTTATGGTGAGGACGCAGGAGAGGTTTTCTTCTGATGATTCTTCCATGAAGGCCATAGTTGTGCAGATGTGGTACATTGTTCTACTGTTCAGCTATAACTCCAGAGTCTGCTAAATCTTCCTGAACATCTAATGCAGTCAAGCGGGGGTTCTGATTTGCCACTCTGGCAATCCTACAAGCAGCTGTCTCTGAAGTTTTTCTTGGTCTTCCAGACCTTATCTTGACCTCCGCTGTTCCTGGTAACTGCCATTTCTTAATTACATTTTGAACTGAGGAAAGGCAACTTGAAAATGCTTTGCTATCTTCTTATAGCCTTCTCCTGCTTTGTGGGCCTCCACCATTTTCATTGTCAGAGTGCTATTCAGCTGCTTAGAAGAACCCATGGCTGCTGTTTTTGGCACAAGGTTAGAGGAAGCTGTAAAATTTGCATCACTTGACCTTTCCTAACCATGGTAGTGAAAAAGCCATAACCCTAACTGGCTAATTAAGGGCTGAAACCTTGGTCAGTTATCTGAGAACACAAATCTACAAGGGTTCCCAAACTTTTGCAAAGTACAACTTTCCCTTTTTCACTCTAAAATTGTACTCAAACATAATAATACACTAATATTGCTTAAAAGTATAGACAACTGTGTCTTGCTTAACTGTTCACAATAACAATAATTTTCACCAGGGGTGTCCAAACTTTTGCATGCCACTGTATATAATATCATAAAGGAATTATATATATAGTAGCAAATTACTTTCTGAGAAGTGTGATAAAACTGTAGGCAAAAACTGCCATTCCAACAAGAAAGTATGCCAGTGGCAGACGGTACCCAGCTCGTCCTATTTTTCTTTCTCGTCCATAGTAACCATAAAATAACACAGAGTATTGGAGATAACCCTATGAAACAAGACAAAGGTTAAACAGCAAGCAATGTTTACATACTAATTACAAGAAATTGACATAGACATTGAATGTAAGGTCAGGGAGCCTGAGTGACTGCTACTCCATTCCAACTCCTCAGTGTGGTCACGTAATAAGGAAATATGAACTACTCTAGGCCCCTATTCTAGTGATCACGGGGATCCCAGAGGTGGGATTGTTGTAACAGATTGTATTTCATTTCAATAACTTTGTAATTGAAGCAATCTTTAATGCTGTTTTTCAGGTGCTGAATGTAAGCAATGTAAACAATGGATGCTATGACTCTGCTTGCCATGGATATGCATAAGGAAAAACATATACAGTATGCATCTGTCTATATGTAAATACACTTTCTACTCATTTCTAACATACAAATACTATGCTATATTTTGTTTTTTTGATAATTTTTTGCATGTATTTTTTTAAAGCAGAAATATTAATAAAAGAAACCCAACTGTAACTGCAATCTTTGGGAATAGCCAAATGTAAAGAAAGAGCAAGCTGGAGAGATAGATAGATAGGATAGATATGAGATATACACTACCGTTCAAAAGTTTAGGGTTGCTTAGAAATTTCCTTATTTTTGAAAGAAAAGCACAGTTTTTTTCAATGAAGATAACATTAAATGAATCAGAAATACAGTCATGGCCAAAAGTTTTGAGAATGACACAAATATTATATTTTCACATGATCTGCTGCCCTCTGGTTTTTATGTGTGTTTGTCAGATGTTTTTATCACATACAGAAATATAATTGCATTCATATTATGAGTAACAGAAGCTTATATTGACAGTTAACAGGAGTTAATGCAGCAAGTCAATATTTGCAGTGTTGACCCTTCTTCTTCAGGACCTCTGCAATTCTCCCTGGCATGCTCTCAATCAACTTCTGGACCAAATCCTGACTGATAGCAGTCCATTCTTGCAGAATCAATGCTTTAATTTTGTCTGAATTTGTTGGTTTTTGTTTGTCCACCCGTCTCTTGATGATTGACCACAAGTTCTCAATGGGATTAAGATCTGGGGAGTTTCCAGGCCATGGACCCAAAATCTCTATGTTTTGTTCCCTGAGCCATTTAGTTATCACCTTTGCTTTATGGCAAGGTGCTCCATCATGCTGGAAACGGCATTGTTGAGCGCCAAACTGCTCTTGGACGGTTGGGAGAAGTTGCTCTTGGAGGACATTCTGGTACCATTCTTTATTCATGGCTGTGTTTTTAGGCAAGACTGTGAGAGAGCCGATTCCTTTGGCTGAGAAGCAACCCCACACATGAATGGTTTCAGGATGCTTTACAGTTGGCATGAGACAAGACTGGTGGTAGCGCTCACCTCTTCTTCTCCGAATAAGCTGTTTTCCAGATGTTCCAAACAATCGAAAAGGGGATTCATCAGAGAAAATCACTTTACCCCAGTCCTCAGCAGTCCACTCCCTGTACCTTTTGCAGAATATCAGTCTGTCCCTGATGTTTTTTCTGGAGAGAAGTGGCTTCTTTGCTGCCCTCCTTGAGACCAGGCCTTGCTCCAAGAGTCTCCGCCTCACAGTGCGTGCAGATGCACTCACACCTGCCTGCTGCCATTCCTCAGCAAGCTCTGCACTGCTGGTAGCCCGATCCCGCAGCTGAAACACTTTTAAGAGACGGTCCTGCCGCTTGCTGGTCTTTCTTGGGCGCCCTGGAGCCTTTTTGGCACCAATGGAACCTCTCTCCTTGAAGTTCTTGATGATGCGATAGATTGTTGACTGAGATGCAATCTTTCTAGCTGCAATACTCTTCCCAATTAGGCCATTTTTGTGCAGTGCAATGATGACTGCACGTGTTTCTTTAGAGATAACCATGGTTAACAGAAGAGAAACAATGATGGCAAGCACCAGCCTCCTTTTAAAGTGTCCAGTGGTTTCATTCTTACTTAATCATGACAGATTGATCTCCAGCCCTGTCCTCATCAACACCCACACCTGTGTTAATGGAGCAATCACTGAAACGATGTTAGGTGGTCCTTTTAAGGCAGGGCTGCAATGATGTTGAAATGTGTTTTGGGGGATAAAGTTCATTTTCTAGGCAAATATTGACTTTGCAAGTAATTGCTGTTAAGCTGATCACTCTTTATAACATTCTGGAGTATATGCAAATTGCCATTAGAAAAACTGAAGCAGTAGACTTTGTAAAAATTAATATTTGTATCATTCTCAAAACTTTTGGCCATGACTGTACACTCTATACATAGTTAATGTAGTAAAGAACTATTCTAGCTGCAAACATCTGGTTTTTAATGCAATATCTACATAGGCGTATAGAGGCCCATTTCCAGCAACCATCACTCCAGTGTTCTAATGGTACATTTTGTTTGCTAACTGTGTAAGAAGGCTAATAGATGTTTAGAAAACCCTTGAAAACCCTTGTGCAAATATGTTAGCCCAGCTGAAAACAGTTTTGCTGGTTAGAGAAGCTATAAAACTGACCTTCCTTTGAGCTAGTTGAGAATCTGGAGCATTACATTTGTTGGTTCGATTAAACTCTCAAAATGGCCAGAAAAAGAGAACTTTCATGTGAAACTCGACAGTCTGTTCTTAGAAATGAAGGCTATTCCATGCGAGAAATTGCCAAGAAACTGAAGATTTCCTACAACGGTGTGTACTACTCCCTTCAGAGGACAGCACAAACAGGCTCTAACCAGAGTAGAAAGAGAAGTGGGAGGCCCCGCTGCACAACTGAGCAACAAGACAAGTACATTAGAGTCTCTAGTTTGAGAAATCGAAGCAGGCAGCTGGTATTCTATCTGTAATGGAGTGGCCAGCGCAGTCACCAGATCTCAACCCCATTGAGCTGTTGTGGGAGCAGCTTGACCGTATGGTACGCAAAAAGTGACCATCAAGGGAATCCAACTTGTGGGAGGGTCTTGTGGAAGCATGGGGGGAAATTTCTCCAGATTACCTCAGCAAATTAACAGCTAGAATGCCAAAGGTCTGCAACCCTGTAATTGTTGCAAACGGAGCATTCTTTGATGAAAGCAAATTCTGAAGGAGAAAATTATTATTTCAAATAAAAATCATTATTTCTAACCTTGTCAATGTCTTGACTATATTTTCTATTCATTTTGCAACTCATTTGATAAATAAAAGTGTGAGTTTTCATGGAAAACACAAAAATGTCTGGGTGACCCCAAACTTTGGAACGGTAGTGTAGATAGATAGATAGATAGATAGATAGATAGATAGATAGATAGATCCCCAGAAGTATACTGTAAGTAATCCAAGAAATCATTTCATGCATGTGACATTTTTGTGTATATATCATTCTTGGTCTTCTTGGTCAGAGTCCAACAACTAATGGAGATCATTTACAATGAAGAGGCAGTATTAACTAATGAAATGGTCACTCAGTGTATAGTATATGAGCTGTATCTCCTATACAATGATAGATGATAAAAACATATAGAGCCTTGCCCCCAGTGACCAGATGGTATTGAGGTCCTGTGCTGAAGAAAACTCCTTATCAGGGATTTTCTTGTTGACAGTGCTTCCAAATGGAGCACCTGCTAAAATCTGAAATGAGAAAGAAACATATAAGAAAAGATAATATGTTGATAACAATACTCTGTTTTATACTGTTTAAGTATCCTATACTGTACATTCACTTTTTTTACTATTGAAATTCACTAAATCTATTTGTGTAAAGACTTTAGCTAAGTTAATATTTCAATTTACCTTAAAACTAGACGATAACCTACAGAGGTTGTCTAGTTTGGCCAACCCTACTTGAGACAAACTGATCTTGGGACGATGTCTCAAGCTCAACTTGCTCTATATCTGGGTTCATACATTTGTTGCAACACTTGCCAAAATCATGTTTCTTCATTTATGTACAGTACAGACCAAAAGTTTGGACATACCTTCTCATTCCAAGAGTTTTCTGTATTTTCGTGACTATAAAAATTGTAGATTCACACTGAAGGCACCAAAACTATGAATTAACACATGTGGAATTATATACTTAACAAAAAAGTGTGAAACAACTGAAAATATGTCTTATATTCTAGGTTCTTCAAAGTAGCCACCTTTTGCTTTGATTACTGCTTTGCACACTCTTGGCATTCTCTTCATGAGCTTCAAGAGGTAGTCACCTGAAATGGTCTTCCGACAGTCTTGAAGGAGTTCCCAGAGATGCTTAGCACTTGTTGGCCCTTTTGCCTTCACTCTGCGGTCCAGCTCACCCCAAACCATCTCGATTGGGTTCAGGTCTGGTGACTGTGGAGGCCAGGTCATCTGGCGTAGCACCCCATCACTCTCCTTCTTGGTCAAATAGCCCTTACACAGTCTGGAGGTGTGTTTGGAGTCATTGTCCTGTAGAAAAATAAATGATGGTCCAACTAAACGCAAACCGGATGGAATAGCATGCCGCTGCAAGATGCTGTGGTAACCATGCTGGTTCAGTATTCCTTCAATTTTGAATAAATCCACAACAGTGTCACCAGCAAAGCACCCCCACACCATCACACCTCCTCCTCCATGCTTCATGGTGGGAACCAGGCATGTAGAGTCCATTCGATCACCTTTTCTGCGTCGCACAAAGACATGGTGGTTGGAACCAAAGATCTCAAATTTGGACTCATCAGACCAAAGCACAGATTTCCACAGGTCTAATGTCCATTCCTTGTGTTCTTTAGCCCAAACAAGTCTCTTCTGCTTGTTGCCTGTACTTAGCAGTGGTTTCCTAGCAGCTATTTTACCATGAAGGCCTGCTGCACACAGTCTCCTCTTAACAGTTGTTGTAGAGATGTGTCTGCTGCTAGAACTCTGTGTGGCATTGACCTGGTCTCTAATCTGAGCTGCTGTTAACCTGCGATTTCTGAGGCTGGTGACTCGGATGAACTTATCCTCCGCAGCAGAGGTGACTCTTGGTCTTCCTTTCCTGGGGCAGTCCTCATGTGAGCCAGTTTCTTTGTAGTGCTTGATGGTTTTGGCCACTGCACTTGGGGACACTTTCAAATTTTTCGGACTGACTGACCTTCATTTCTTAAAGTAATGATGGCCACTCATTTTTCTTTACTTAGGTGCTTTTTTCTTACCATAATACAAATTCTAACACTCCATTCAGTAGGACTATCAGCTGTCCACCTGACTTCTGAACAACACAACTGATGGTCCCAACCCCATTTATAAGGCAAGAAATCCCACTTATTAAACCTGACAGGGCACACCTGTGAAGTGAAAACCATTTCAGGTGACTACCTCTTGAAGCTCATCATGAGAATGCCAAAAGTGTGCAAAAGCAGTAATCAAAGCAAAAGGTGGCTACTTTGAAGAACCTAGAATATAAGACATATTTTCAGTTGTTTCACACTTTTTTATTAAGTATATAATTCCACATGTGTTAATTCATAGTTTTGATGCCTTCAGTGTGAATCTGCAATTTTTATAGTCATGAAAATACAGAAAACTCTTGGAATGAGAAGGTGTGTCCAAACTTTTGGTCTGTACTGTATATACAGTCATATGAAAAAGTTTGGGCACCCCTATTAATCTTAATCATTTTTAGTTCTAAATATTTGGGTGTTTGCAACAGCCATTTCAATTTGATATATCTAATAACTGATGGACACAGTAATATTTCAGGATTGAAATGAGGTTTATTGTACTAACAGAAAATGTGCAATATGCATTAAACCAAAATTTGACTGGTGCAAAAATTTGGGTACCCTTATCATTTTATTGATTTGAATACTCCTAACTACTTTTTACTGACTTACTGAAGCACAAAATTGGTTTTGTAACCTCATTGAGCTTTGAACTTCATAGCCAGGTGTATCCAATCACGAGAAAAGGTATTTAAGGTGGCCAATTGCAAGTTGTTCTCCTATTTGAATCTCCTCTGAAGAGTGGCATCATGGGCTCCTCAAAACAACTCTCAAATGATCTGAAAACAAAGATTGTTCAACATAGTTGTTCAGGGGAAGGATACAAAAAGTTGTCTCAGAGATTTAACCTGTCAGTTTCCACTGTGAGGAACATAGTAAGGAAATGGAAGACCACAGGGACAGTTCTTGTTAAGCCCAGAAGTGGCAGGCCAAGAAAAATATCAGAAAGGCAGAGAAGAAGAATGGTGAGAACAGTCAAGGACAATCCACAGACCACCTCCAAAGAGCTGCAGCATCATGGTGTCACTGTGCATCGGTCAACAATACAGCACACTTTGCACAAGGAGAAGCTGTATGGGAGAGTGATGCGAAAAAAAGCCGTTTCTGAAAGCACGCCACAAACACAGTCGCCTGAGGTATGCAAAAGCACATTTGGACAAGCCAGCTTCATTTTGGAAGAAGGTCCTGTGGACTGATGAAACAAAGTTTGAGTTGTTTGGTCATACAAAAAGGCGTTATGCATGGCGTCCAAAAAACACAGCATTCCAAGAAAAACACTTGCTACCCACTGTAAAATTTGGTGGAGGTTCCATCATGCTTTGGGGCTGTGTGGCCAATGCCGGCACCGGGAATCTTGTTAAAGTTGAGGGTCGCATGGATTCAACTCAGTATCAGCAGATTCTTGAGAATAATGTACAAGAATCAGTGACGAATTTGAAGTTACGCCGGGGATGGATATTTCAGCAAGACAATGATCCAAATCTACTCAGGCATTCATGCAGAGGAACAATTACAATGTTCTGGAATGGCCATCCCAGTCCCCAGACCTGAATATCATTGAACATCTGTGGGATAATTTGAAGCGGGCTGTCCATGCTCGGCGACCATCAAACTTAACTGAACTGGAATTGTTTTGTAAAGAGGAATGGTCAAAAATACCTTCATCCAGGATCCAGGAACTGATTAAAAGCTACAGGAAGCGACTAGAGGCTGTTATTTTTGCAAAAGGAGGATCTACTAAATATTAATGTCACTTTTCTGTTGAGGTGCCCATACTTTTGCACCGGTCAAATTTTGGTTTAATGCATATTGCACATTTTCTGTTAGTACAATAAACCTCATTTCAATCCTGAAATATTACTGTGTCCATCAGTTATTAGATATATCAAATTGAAATGGCTGTTGCAAACACCCAAATATTTAGAACTAAAAATGATTAAGATTAATAGGGGTGCCCAAACTTTTTCATATGACTGTATATAACACAATGCAAACGAATTTTACAAACCTCATCCACAAACCTTATAAAAGATCGATATTGGAAGTCTAGGCACACCATGGATTTTTTAACATGCAGTCTACCCTATCTTTTGCGGAATTTAGCAAATTTCAATGCAGGGGATCAAACCTACAGCTGAATTTATATAAAAAATTAGATTTTAAATCTAGTTCCATAACATATTTTATAAACTTTTCTGCATTACATAGAGTAGGCTAATGGTTTATTTAATAAGCCAAATAAACCTTATTAAAAATATCCATATACACTGTAGATGCTGTAATATGGGGCATAGCAATACTGATAACCTTGTATACTGTGCTTATGATTATTACATATTTACTGTATCTTCCAAAGTTTTATATCTCAGCTACTCACTCAGTAAGCACTACAATATTGTTATATTAGAACTGTTGTTTCAAAATGCCAAAATTGTATTTTGTGCATTTCAATACTTGTGATGTCAGATTATTGCTATTGCAGTATTTTAGTGTTGATTTTTGATGCCAAGAGCTTTCATTAGTTTTTACTCCAATATGAAACTGACAGACATAACCTTCTTACCTAACCATAGCAGGAAAAGCATTTATATCCACAGTGACAAGCCTCATCAACACAAGGACACAATTCAGGCAAAATGATCCATCCACAGAACAAGCATCACGTCTGTCTTAGTGCAAGGTGCTATACCTTGTACCGATGATAAATATCCCAGGGCTTTTATAGAGGTTACAAATAGTGGTCAACAAAGAATGCAATAAATCTGCTTGAGGTTTGTATCAAGGAAATGGCTGTATATCATCAGTTAACTGATATGTCCAACCAGCAGTAAAGCAGTGTTGACATTGCTGCCTAAAGTAATGCACTTTGTTTCAATCTCTGTGAAAGGACATACTGTATAACATTATGATCAAAAAGTTTCATGCACCCAGTACAAACTCTGAGCTGTAATAGGGCACCCTGTTGGTCCATCAAAAAGTAAATTATATAGCTATTCTCCTCCAAAAGGAATGCAGTATCTCAATATGGAGGCATGAGCAGTACCTACAGCTCCATAGTGTGAAGCCATAGGCTCCTTGTGCTGTCGTACAGACATCTTGTATGATGCTTCAGGGTGTATGATCACAGGCACTTCACACTAACTAATGATTACATTTATGAATACATTAAATCTGTTTCATGCTGTAGATTTCCTTAAGAAGTTCCCTATCTTAATCTACTTTTATAAAAATCTTATTTATACACTCATTGACAAAGTATTAACACACCCAGATAGATATGTCAGATTGCTGCAGAACACTGTGTGCAGTTACGTCACAGGCAGATATGTAAATGATTACAGGTGGGGTCTGATCAGACATTGGGTCTTGTCATAAAAGGGAAAAAAAGGTCTTTCTCCCCACTGCCCTATAAAAAGGCTGTCAGAGGCTGCTATTGGGTAGAAATTGTGCCTAGCTGGCAGACTTTGTGATGGGGTGCATCAGTGGACTGAGAGAAGCAGGACACACATGGCTCATAGGCTCTGGACAGTCCAAGCAGACCACCAATAAAGAGGATGTTTTGATCTGTCAACAAGCACAAGTAGCTCTCACAGTTTCCTTGTTCACCATTCAGACACAGGTGGCACCTTCGTTACACACTCCTGTCTCTGCCATTTTCAGATGCTTAGCAGATGGAAATTTGGTGTCACCATGCCCATTACGTGTCCTGTCATTGACAGCCAGCCACCATCTCCTTCCTTTGCAGTGGTGTCATGAATGAGAAACATGGATTGCCGTATAGTCTGTAGTGATGAATCCAGGTTCTGTTTGGAATCAGACGATGGTCGGGTTACAATGTGGAGGCTTCATGATGAGTCCTTCAATCCTGCCTTTGATGGTGTGCTGTTATGGGGAGTCACCCCTAGTAGTGACACGAGGGACACTAACAGCGATATGTGCAGGAGATCCTGCGGCCACATGTGTTACTTCTCATGTCAGGGCTACCAAGTGACAATTTTCGCAGGATAATACCCACATACAGCAAGGGATTCCAAGGAATGTCTTCACTGGATTGCAACAATTCCTTGGTCTGCTTGGTTGTCAGAGGTATCGCCAATCAAGCATTTATGGGACCAGCTGGGACTCCATCTTTGGTAACCTATAAGTGTGCAGAATCTATAGACCCATCTGCAACATCTGTGGGAAAATGTGCTGAGGATATCATCTAGTATGAAGGCTACAGGTGGCCCAAAAGGAAACTAGTGCCTCCATTCAATTGTACAATTTTCCCCAATAAACATATCCCTTTGCTGTAATATTGTAATCACTTAGATATATCATCATTGCATTCACACATTGAAGGTTTCATTTGCATCCAACAACTCCTTCTTGGTGCGTTATTTTTGTTTCTCATTGGGGCAGATGTTTTAAAAAGGTATAAAAACAAAACAGTCTTAGTTGTCCATAGCAGCCAATCACAATGCAACTTTCATATTTCAGGAACAGAATAGAAAATAAAAGCTGTGCTGTGATTGGTTGCTGCCTCAATGAGTGTATAACTTAGAATATAGCTGCTAAGGATGCCCTATCTGGTAAACACTATGTAAAGACTGTGTTGCTAGGCGGATTTTCATTCAAAAATCAACTTTTCATCTCAAAGTTGGAAAGACATTGATAGTACACTAGAACTAAGCATTCACACCATGCTTCAGCCTGTTTTAATAAGTTACGGTTCTACAGTGACACGTCATTGCATATGACTTGCAATTAAAATGAAGGTTTTATTGCATTTCTCATTGTTTCCCTATGGAGCAAAGTAAGACATGAAAGGTCAGGCTTGTTGAATTTCAACACCCAATCCTTTTCTTTACAGTAAAGAAGGCCAAAACTGTTCCTAGAGCCCAAACTGATTAAGGTTAGATACACACGAAAGAGGTGCAAAACGGCTGTGAAAAACATCCATTTTTCACAGCCATCTTGCACCATAGGGGCACTCGTTTTCATGGAACCCCCATACATGAATACTCATGCTACATTCACATGACAGTGAAAATAATGCTACTAGTATTCATGAGTATTTCTGTGGGTTTGTTGGGAGGAAAAGCTGACAACTATTAAAGGCGTATGGGCACCATTGCTAATAAATAATAGTTTAACAATATTTAGATTGTATTATCTTCTCTTTTTCATTAAACACCTAAATTTTTGAGATTTACAATTGTTCTTCATATTTCCCTGTTTGTTAAACATCAAGCATTATTGTCCATCAACATTCATTTTTATCCATGTAAGCCATACCTCTGGTAGCACCACAAAGGCTCCGGTCATAATTGTAAGGACAATATTGATTCCAAATAACCATCGTAAAAAAATAAAATATGAGGCAACACCTGAACCAAAGTGACCTGAAATAGCAAAATAACATGTTATAGATGCATTGGATTAGCCAGAATTTTAAAGAGCCATGCAAAAAAAAATGCTGGTATTATTCCCAGATTATGTCACTAGGTTTCAGGAAACTATGCATTAATCTATAGGCAGCTCTCTTCCAAAAGGTGGCACTAGAGCAAGTTGCCCTTTTTTCACCAAGAAGAACTTATATGTATATACTTTTCATAGAACTTTTGGCTTTTAATTCATAGACATTGAAGACTGTTAACTGCATGGTGCACTGTTGGGAGGACTTGTTGGGATGGTGACTATGACTGTGTTGGAAGTTCTTTATAGTTATTAAAATATTGCTTGTTGCTAAAACCTCTTTGATGGGAAGGGTATGTCCATCATAAAATATGGGTGTAACAGATTTGCCCAGAACAATCCGATAACAAAAAAAAAAATAGCGAAAAACTAATTGTACAACCATATAGTAACAATTTTCTCACAGTCAAAATACACACACAGTTTAAAGTACTGTATAAAATTATGACAAGCTGTGATCCAGTGGGATCAAGATACAGATTTCTTAGGACATGTGGAGGTCTATCTAACACAAAATAAAGTCAGCATACTTACTCTCAATCTTCTTTATTCTCATTTCCCAGGGAATAAAGAGGACAACAAAATTGTAAGACAGGCGACTAAATTTTCTCCAAAGCTGCAGCAAAAAATAATGAATATAAAGTGATTTGAATTATTATTACCATGAATGCATTGTATAAATGTATTGCATGTTAAGAAACTGAATTTACAAGTTAAAGGGGTATTCCCAAGAACATAATCATATCTATGTTTGTAGATAATTAAAAGTTAAACATTTTTGCAAATATAAGTAGTTAAAAATTTTGCAGAGATTTAAAGATTTTATCTTTCTATCTTAGTGGTGACAGTCTGTTGTCTTGATCTGTTGCCAATGAATACAACCATGAATGCAGAAACTTTCTATGGTCTGGGACTTGTCAGGAACCCAGCCATGATTTTCTTATTGTAGCTGCGTTATCAGGCAGGGACACTAAATGTATGAGAAGATATCCCGGCCACAATAAGGAAATCATGGCGGATTTTCTGACCTTAGAAAGTTCATGCATTCACGGTCGTATCCACTGACAACCGATCAAGACAACAACTTGTGACCACAAGATATTTAGAGAGAATCTTTAAAACTCTGCAAAATGTTTAATTACTTATATTTGCAAAAATGTTTAACTTTTAATTATCTACAAATTTAAAAATAGTTATGTACATGGGAATACCCCTTTAAGGCTAAGCCCCCCACATAGCGAGCCGCAGCCAAAAATGGCTGCGTGAAAAACTGCATCGGAAATGCATTGTGTTTTTTTCCCGCAGCGCTTTTCACAGAAAGTCCGCAGAGCTTTCCTCTGTGGACTTCCTGCTTTAATTATACTTATATAGAAAATGCCAGTGTTTCTGTAGGTATAATTAACATGCTGTGATTTACAAAAACGCAACGATTTTTGAAATTGCAGCATGTCCGCTGTGGATATTTTTCTGCAATGTGTGGATAGGATTAGCCAGAATCCTATCCACTTTGCAAGTACTGTAAAACACTGCAGTATTTCCTGCGGCGTTTCTGCCACGGCAAAATCTCAGTGTTTACACTACATGGGGCCCCAGCCTAAAGGGGTTCCCTAGCCGAGAAAAAGAATTGTTATCATGCTCACAATGGTGTACAAAAAAAATGATGTCCAGCTGCTGCTGTTCCTACATGTTGTCAGCCCATCACTGATTTTACTGGGTCAGTGCTGCAGCCAGTGATTGTGGAAATGCAGCAGAAAAAAAACGCTGCGTTTTACAGTGCTAGCAAAGTGAATGAGATTCTGGCTAATCCCATCTACACATTACGGAAAAAAAATGCAGCAGAAAGGCTGCATTTCCAAAAACGCATGCGGTTTAAGATATATAGATTTAAGCAGGGGAGAAAAATACAGCAAAAACATTTTCACTGCCTCTTTTTCAGCATTGTTTTTTAGCTGAGGTTGGCTGCATGGGGTCACAGTCTTAGTATATGAAGTATATGAATATTATATGGATTTGGAAATTGAAAAAAGGGTCCAACAAGCTAAAGAGATTGCACCAGATCTTCAATTAAGTGACATAAAATGCGTAGAAAAATTAGTTTTATAGAATAATGATTACATGTTTGTGTCAAATTTTGTGTATATTTTTTTTACCAATTGTCTGATCTGCTTGGGTCCTTTGAAACCGCCATAAATGCTCCCACTTTGCTCAATAAAACAAGACTGTGAACACATAATAGTGTATGTTGTCCCTTTGCTTTTGTTTGTTGCTTGGGTGGTTTTATGGGTTGGCCTGTTGTTTGGGTGATTTGATATGAAATGATTTTACATCACTGTCAGCATCCTGGACAATTACATATCCTAGTCATTAATATAACACAGCTGCAAGAGACACTCATCTGAATTACAGACTATAGACCTTGGGCTTTTTAACAAATTAACCTCTGTGCGTATAGCCAACTGTATACATGCCTTTTAATATAAGTACAAGATAAGAAAAATGGCCTACTAGTTCTTATAAGTAGCTTGATGAATCGTTTCCATTGTGGCCAAAAGGCGTAGCTTCAGCTGATCAATACTTAATTAGCCGTAATTGTTGTAATTAACCTCTTATTGTAATACTAAGGCCTTACTGGTAGCGTTGTGCAACATTTTTAAATGAAATATTCAATATACCTAGCTATGGGAATGATAATTGTGAGCTGTGTATTATTATTATCTATTAGCTTTAAAGTTTATATCATATATCTACCTATATGGAGGCACATAGTGTCTCTGCAGTTTTGCACTATGAAGCCACAGTCCATTGTGTAAAGTAATATAGCATTGATGAACCATAAGACAAAAATAACTTTCTGTAGAATTGAAGGCTTACAAAAGAACAGTAAGGTTCCACAGAGTTCTATGAGTGCTGCCACATAGGTTCATATAATTTTGAGGTGTTATGTTTAAGGAAGAGCAAACTAATTCAGATCCAACCAAATCTGACCAAATTCATCACCCACGAAACACTGTTATACTCTGGGGTCTCCTCAGAATCAGAGTATAACAAATGGAGGTCCAACGGGATGTGAGTAAAAATAACAGACAGTTATACTCACCTTGCCTCACCTCCACTGGGCATCCTCATGGCATTTGATAGCATCTGGTGGTCCCCTGGCATCCTTTCTGGCTTGACATCATGAGGGGTAACTGCTGAGACTTCAGCAGTTACATGTGGCACACTGACGTCATGATGTTGGGTCTTGATGATCCCTGCAAAAGCGGAGGATTCACCAAATTTATGTCGAGGCCTGTGTCTTGTCATGAATCAGGCTTATCCTCCATCAGGCTGTGCTCCTCTGCATAAATCTAGGCTAGCTCGTAGCTGGCATAGGTTTCTGTCAACAATTACAAAAGTGACTTAGGCTAAGGGTCCACGTAGTGGGCCACAGCAAAAAGCTCTGCGGGAAAAACCGCGGCGGAAACACATTGCGGTTTTTCCCGCAGCGCTTTTCACAGAAAGTCTGCAGAGTTTACCTCCGTGGACTTTCTGCTTCAGTTATACCCATAGGAAAACCCGCAGGTGTTTCTGTAGGTATAACTGACATGCTGCGATTTCCAAAAACTTGACAGTTTTGGAAATCGCGTCATTTTCCAGCTGTAAAACACATCGGTTGTGAAAATGTGGCGTTTTGGTGGCAAAAAATGCAGCATTTTACAGTACCTGCAAAATGGATTGGATCCTGCCTAATCCCATCTGCACATTGCAAAAAAAAAACCGCAGCAGAAATGCTACTATTTCAAAAATGCTGCAGTTTTCCATATAGGTATAATAGAAGCTGAAAATCTTTCTGTGAAAAACGATGTGGAAAAAAAATGTGATTTTCAACTGCAGCTTGCTATGTGGGTCCTTAGCCTAAATGTTGATGAATTTGGTGCAGATGATGGCTTCACCCTTGCCCCACCCCTCGCCTGCCCACTTTTAGGAAAATGGTGAAGCTTCTGTACAAACACAGATTCTTTGTGATTTTGTGCCAATGTTTCTTAGAGCTTTTTTTTCCTTTTCATTTGTTATTCTACCTAGAAATGTATGATTATATTCATAGCTAGGTCTTACCAGTTGGGATTGTGTTCCTGCACAGTCACACACTATCTAATCCTGGCTGACAGTTTTAGGACCTTTTAAAAAGGGGAATAGTGGTACTCATTTGTCAATTTATTCCAGGCAATAAAATTTACTGAAAAAAAAACATACAAAGAGAGGTGGCAAGTCCTCTTTAAGCATGTAAAAGTTATTTGCTGATGTAAAACATGGATGACTTGACCTGTGTTAGACCCTGTAAAAAATACCAGGGTGATTCACAATAGAACTATCTAAGCAGTGATTCACATTTACTGATGAAGCATTAAGCTTAGTGGAAATAGTGTGTACAAACTAACTGATTTAGATGGAAATAGTATATTTTATACAGAGCAATGCTTGCATTATTGTAGTACTTTCATTAGGGGTATCAGAAAGCCTTGGTCATACAGTATGAATAGTATCTACACAAAATGCTTCTCCAGAAGCTTTTAGCAAACACAAATTACAACATTCTCTCTTCATACAGCAGACTAGGGATTTCATGGAATAACTGCTCCATAAATCAACATGGGAAAGTTAATTAATTTTTACAGAGCTATTTCTCGTTTTATTGCGCGACTGAAGTATTTTAATTAAACAAAGAATTAACTGAGGCCAGTAACGGATTTGGAGCCTGCAGGACGGGCTTCTTTAATTTGAGAGCTGTTGTTTATTTGTACTAAGGAGAAGTCAGTTGGTTAAATTGATGACATATAAATTACACGTTGATGTCACCATAAAGAGCCTGGACCAGCACTGATAAAGCTGTGCTAACTCTAAATTCTGCCATCACTGATAAGGGGAAAGTCATGATATACACTAAGGTTATGGACTCCTTTGCAATGTGTTTAATGTAAGGTGAAAGCTTTAGAAGATCTAGAGTTAGGCATTCTAAATAATCTTAATCTATAAATACTGAGATCTATGGTACATAGAGATAATGAAATTACTGCAGTAAACCAATTGATGAGAAGCACAGAACTCATATGGGTATTTATCTTTTCTCTATTAAAGTGACCCTTCAGTTGCCAATAAAAATTTACAGTAATTAAAATACTAGTAGTATTATAGTAATTAAAATACATGACACCCTTTTTTATCTTTATGGTGCAGTTCCACCAATTCACATTCCCTCTTCATTTCTGTAAAAGAGCCACCTGCTTCTCAGACTATTTTGTGCATACTGTGCTTTGGTAGTCTGTTACAATCACGTTTCTCTTTGAGAGATCAGTGAAGGGTATGGGGCTGCCTCAGACTACTAAGGTACAGAATGCATAGAGTAGTCTGAGAAGAAGATGGGCATTTTATAGGAGTTAACTGGAGATTTGCATCATTTAATAGGCACTGCTTCACTGATTCTAACACAGCTGGAATTTCCTCTCTAGCTTCCATCGTTACCAAACAATCAATGCTGTTAATTTTGGTGCCTGATGTGCTATTTAGGATCTATACTGTCAGATGGGCAGTGTCAGATAGGAGCAGACAAGGGGTGTGATTCTGAGCTCTAATACTGTCCACCTCTGATTGCAGCTCTGAATCACACCCCCTTGCCTGTTTCTGCCTGACGAGTGATGACACTATCCACCCCTACAGTACAGAGTCTAAGTAGCACCAAAGCTAACTGCACTGATTCCTCAGGAACAGTGGGGGCTACAGAAAAATTTCCATCTGCACTGGAATCAGTAGGGCTGAAAATATTAACAGGTGATAAGAATTGGACTTGGTGGAGGTGGTGAAAGGTCCCCTTTAACTATACATTATTGCTATTCTTTTGTTTATGAGCCAGAGGGTCACTTTATTTTTATTTGTTGCATGAATAGGAATAAAACAAATCCAGGATTGCTGTTTTATGGTTTACCCTTACAGACCCACTGACTTTAGAATGGTCTATTAGGTTCTAGTATTCATGACAGCATATTTAATCATATTTTGGCTTTGTGTTTTGTGTTCCTTGGTTAAAAATATCTGTTGTCTTTATTTAAATGGTTATTTTATGAAGACAACTTCATAAAGGTTAACCAAAATGGACAGCTGCCCTTAAAGAGTGGATCTTGCTCTAGTGAACCCAGCTCATCTGTTGACAGTCATTTTACATGTTTAATATCAACTTTCTCTACCAATAACATCTGATAGTCATGGTTTTCTTTTGACCAAGGAACTAAGATAGTTCATTGAGATGGAGAGTAAGACAGAAGGAAACACACACAACAATGTTGATTCAAAGGTATATTTCTCTTCTTTTTTATAATTGTACCAGTAAATTAAAGCTTATAGGAGAGAACCTATATCTCGGAAGTATGTGGGAGCATGCCACAATATTTTTTTCATTTGGATTTGTACAGAATCTTACAGAAGAAAACTTCTGCATGCCTTCATATAAAATCAGTAATATATGGATGTACAATAGGGTTTTTATGCACCTCTGTTGAACCCTAGTACTGCTCTTTGTAAAAAGGAGCCATAATATAGCTGGGTGTATAGACCCATAGCCGGCCTGGTTTCTGTGAAGTTATAGCCATTGATATATTAGGTACTCTACATAAAGACCAAGTTTAATTAAAGTTAAACTTAGAAAAAAGAATTAGGCCCTACATAGCGAAGCACAGCAAAAAAAACGCTGCAGAAGAAAACGCGGTGTAAGCGCATTGCGTTTTTTTCTGCAGTGTTTTTCATTGGATTTTTGCAGAGTTTTCCTCTGCAAAATTTCTGACCCTATTATAAATATATGGAAACTACACATGTAGTGGGAGGCAGTATATTAAAGCCATGTGTGCAAAGTGTATATGTAAATGTGAACCATCACCGTGTTATCATCATGAGGTATTGTAAAATTGATGTATGGTTAATATGTGCCTATAAAACATCTATAAAAGAAAAATAAAATATGATTAATTGTGGAATTAAGCAGAAGTGCAACCAAACATCATCCTGGGAAAAAAAACGTTTTTTTTTTCTTTTAAAGCACATTTTATAGTCACATAAAAACATGTATTACATTAAAGGATTTACATACAGTAGCTTTAGGAAATGTGCTTCAGACACTGGAAAAAATAGTTTTTGTTTAGCAGTAATTCTTTTAAAGGGAATATGTCAGCAGAAACCAGCATATCAAACCAGCCTCGCAGATAGATAGGTTAGGGTCATCTGAATCAAACAGCGTTTTCCCCTTGTGAATCGATGCCTCCGTTGCAAAGATATATGTATGAAATCAAAGGCAAACAGTAGGGCCCCACAGATTTCTATGAATGAAGTATTAGGGCTCTGCAGAATTCGAAGTTTCTACAGAATCATGATAAGCTTTCTATTGTGAGTCCATAGCAGTATTTACAATATTCTATCCAATGATGAAGTGAAAAAAGTCATAAGCAAAACCAGCCCAAAACTTTTGTAATAATGTGAATAGAATTTCGGCCTTTAGATTGTATACTGCACTCATCGAAAAAGAGGCATATAGAAAAGATGACAAATACATTTTCACCCCTAGAAAAGTTTAGCACAGTTTAGTGAAATGTGATGCAGTGAGGTTTTTCAAAGGATTTTTGCAAACCAAAGCATGTCAATTATACAAAGGAAAACTCTGCGGACTTTCTGTAAAAAGCGTTGTGGAAAAA